>BGNK01001438.1:19100-56411 GCA_003297005.1 Symbiodinium sp. clade A Y106 | reverse complement strand
GGGTTTAGGGGTCTCTGGTTTGGGCTTATGGGGTTTAGGATTTAGGGTTTAGGGAGTTTAGGGTTCAAGGTTTAAGGGTTTAGGGGTCTCTGGTTTGGGCTTATGGGGTTTAGGATTTATGGTTTAGGGAGTTTAAGGGTTTAGGGGTCTCTGGTTTGGGCTTATGGGGTTTAGGATTTAGGGTTTAGGGAGTTTAGGGTTCAAGGTTTAAGGGTTTAGGGGTCTCTGGTTTGGGCTTATGGGGTTTAGGATTTAGGGTTTAGGGAGTTTAGGGTTCAAGGTTTAAGGGTTTAGGGGTCTCTGGTTTGGGCTTATGGGGTTTAGGATTTAGGGCTTAGGGAGTTTAGGGTTCAAGGTTTAAGGGTTTAGGGGTCTCTGGTTTGGGCTTATGGGGTTTAGGATTTAGGGTTTAAGGAGTTTAGGGTTCAAGGTTTAAGGGTTTAGGGGTCTCTGGTTTGGGCTTATGGGGTTTAGGATTTAGGGTTTAGGGAGTTTAGTGTTCAAGGTTTAAGGATTTAGGGGTCTCTGGTTTGGGCTTATGGGGTTTAGGATTTAGGGTTTAGGGAGTTTAGGGTTCAAGGTGTAAGGGTTTAGGGGTCTCTGGTTTGGGCTTATGGGGTTTAGGATTTAGGGTTTGGGAGCTTTTTTTTAAGTTGGGGTGACGTCCTTCTTTGTCTGCCTGGTTTGGGAGTTTAGGGTTCAAGGTTTAAGGGTTTAGGGGCTGTGCTGGAAAGATCTCCGCGCACACTCCGGGCATCATGATTGCTTGCTGTGGCAGAGACGAGGGAGTTTCAGGATCCTAATGTAGACTCCCTATTAAGAGGTCCGCTATTCGCTATGGATCCTTATGGATCCCCCACCCCCCACAAGGGCGCCGGAATTCTAGGAAAAACAAGGCACCCATATCGACCTGCTGAATTAGTCGAAGACAACTCCCACGAATGGTGGCTGAACGGTAATCAAAGGCAGAGCAACAAGCCGCAAACGCACGGGTTTGGAGCTTACCTGAGCCCCAAATAACTTGCCTTCCAGAGGACTGCTATCAAAAATCAGCATGCGGAACACCGAAAACACATGTTTCTGTTGAAAGCATGCAGCTGCCTGGCAACTTCAATCCCTGAACCCACGGTGCCCAAAACCCTAAACCGTATCGTTGCAGCACGGTGGGCGACTTAGCATCTGTATTCTAGTCCCTCTCGAGAGAGGGGTGGACATGCATCAAAGGGTTACATCAACCCCTAAACCCTAAACCACACCAAAAAGTGAGTCCTCGCAAACCCTAAACCCTGGAATGCTAAAGCCCTTAGCGCTGAAGACCCAAGCCCTCGAACTCTAGGGTTTAGGGTTTAGGGCCTAATTAGGGTGTACCCTAAGGCTCCAAGTACCAAATTATCACATACTCTCCCAATTACTAACCTACCTAACAAGTGGGTCCTTTGAACCCTCAGGTCTAGAAGCGTAAGGCATCAAACCCGTATCTCAAGCCCCAGGCGGATCCAGAAAGTAGATCCTTAAGGAGGTTGCTGTAAAGTCCTTGACTAGTTTAGGGTTCCAAGTTTTAGGTAGGAACTACTTTGGGGCCTATGGGTAGATTCCAGATCCTCCCAGAAATCTTGGCCCCTGTGCCGCCGAGGGACAACCAAGGAAGCTGGCGACCGCCGTGGCTGCGCGAACCCCTTTGTCAGGATTTACGTAGTTGCTTTAAGGGTTTCAGGGTTTAGGGTTAGGGCTCTCATGAATTACTTAGTTGCTGAGTTCATAAGCCCCAAAAAGTGTACACTTTCAGTTTTATATTGGGTAATATCATCCCAAAAAGTGTAAAGTGTATCCACTCAGCTACTAGGATCAGGATTTAAGGAGGACCCAAAAGTGGATTCCCACTTTGGCACCCTAACTACTACAGGGTAGTTTGTAGGAACCCCCTTGAGAGATCTACTTGTAGCGTTCTCCCGGGAGTTCTGGGTAACAGCAGCTTTGTTTGGTTTACGCTTTGGGGCTTAGGGTTTAGGGTTTAGTTTAGAGTTCAGTTTGGGGTTTAGGGTTTGGCCTCTAGCAGTTCGGGTTTCATGTATGTTTTAAGGCTGTCCGAATGTTGGGTTGTGGGCATGTTCGTGAGAGTTCCGGCGCCTCATAGCTGTCGGAATGTATAGTGGTTTTTGCTTAAGGGCTATCAAGACATGGATCCCTTTGGAAGGCCCATCCATGTTTCTTCAAATGCTAGCAGGATGCGTATGTCGGGTGTTCTATGTTGTTTCGGATGCCTATTTTGGGAGTGCTCTGATTGTTGAGACGGGTAGGGTGTACCAGAACCTTACAAAACCAAACCTTCGTTAGTCCATGAAAACCACGAGTTGAGGCTACAGCTCGGAAGCAGCAGATTCTGGATAGCGATCTTCGGCTGAGGTATCTAAAACCGGCACACGCCCAACTCCAAACCGAATCCTAAACCTTAACGCCCCAAACCCCTAAACCAAAACCGAATTCCGCGTCTTGGAGCCTGTTGAAAGGTGGGTGTTTTTGTTTCTGTTTGTGCCGCGAGTTGGTCTATCGAGGATGTGACCATTGCTCAAAGTAAGCCCTACCTGAAACCCATACCTCGCTTTTCAGGGTTCCTTATTCGAACTTCTTTTGATTTAAGCAAGTCCTTAAGAAGGCAGTGCATTTGGGGCTCAGGTAAACCCTCAAACCCAAAACCCTAAAGCACCAAAGCACCAAAGACTTATCCTCTGGCCCAAACCCCAAACCCTAGACTCCCTAAACCCTAAACCCTAGACTCCGAGACTCCCTAAACCCTAAACCCTAGACTCCCCAAACCCTAGACTCCCTAAACCCTAAACCCTAAACCTTAAACCCAACCCTAAACCCCGGCGGGCCTTGCATCCAGTCCCTCCAAACGTCCCGGCTCCATTATCGTCTCCTTGGGCCTCATCTCAAACCCTACTTAACGGGTCATCGGACTTAGTAACTAGGGTTTTAGTTGAGGCAACTATACTTAGAATTACTTATAACCCCAATTAAGGTACTTGTAACTTATAACCTTACCTACTTAGTCCCATGACCCTCCAGGTAATTTGGGAACCTATATGGGTTTAGGGCTTAGGGTTTTCGGGAACCTAACTAACTACAGGGCACCATAGACGAACCCCCTGAAGGGATCTACTTTCTAGATCTCCCAGGATTCTGGGATGGGGTGCGGGGGGGTTGTCAATGCTAAGTCTGGTAAGTGCATGCAGTATGGGTGTAGGGCTTCGGGTTTGTGGTTAAGCGTTCGGTGGAGACTTATGTACAGAAGCCACCACAACAAGACGATCAACTCTACTACAAAAGCCCCACTTGTTGCTATGAGCGTATTTAGGACAACTTGGGTCAGGATGGTAGAACCTTGCCTTAAGGAGAGACGGATCACTCCATATAGGGACATGTTATTGCCCTTTGGTCGTCCTTGGAAACCTCTCGCTTCGGGCTTGTAAAACGAGCTTCGGGGCACTCGTCCATCGCTCTTGTTGGCTGTTGTATGTGTTCTATGAGCTTGGAAGCATCTAGAGGAGTTAGCAATAGGCTTTTCCACCGATGCCGAAATCGTTCGAATGGGCCTTGACTTTGTGATGGCAGGGTAGAAGAGGGACAAGACAAATTACCAATGACCAACTCCCCCGTGAAACCCCCAAACCCTAAACCTTTCCGGAAGCATCCCAAAAACCTGTTCTATCACAATGGGCACTTATCTAGCTATAGCCAGACATCTGGGGTTTAGGGTAGTGGCCGTTCCCTCATTATTATCTCCCCGCTCCAGGAAACGAAATTGCAAAAAAGGTGCTGCTAGTCCTCTGCTCATCTAATATCGGGACCTTAATAATTAGAATAGGGTTTTGGGGCCCACTATACTATAGTTGTCATAAGGAACCCCCAAAATAGTTAGGCCCCTGTAGTAAGTCGTTTTCTACGGAATCACAAGCTTCAGGCAAAAATTCTGCGTGAAGGCTCATTCACAAAAGTTCGTGACGTAGGGGCCTTAATGATTAGAATAGGGATTGGGGTGGTATATTATACCATAATTATAATAAGAGACGCCCAAAAAAGTATTATTGGTAATAGTTAAGGCCCATATATTACCCAGGGCAGCTGTAGTCGTGGCTGTCAAAGTCCGAAATCAGACAATCTTGATCCCCTTTGAATTGAAGCTTGATAGATCCGGCAAACCTTCGGAAACTATCGTGCAACCCGTTCGGGCTTCGGGTTTGGCTTTTAAGGGTTTGGGGTTTGGGGTTCCTTGTAGGGCTCCTGAGCTGAATCTATCTAGGAGAGATCTACACGGGATCTGTGTGGTTTTTGGGGCTCAGGATTTCCGTGTGGCGCTTCAGGCTCTAGCTTAGCGGTTACCCAGAGTCTCAGAGGGTCCAAGCACCGGTGTAACGAACTTTGAGACTGTTAGTTAGCCCAGAGGGTCCGAGTACCCAAATAGTAGGGGTTTAGGTCCCAAAATCCATACTCTGAATGGTTTTTGGTCCCTGAAACCCTACTATTTGGGTACTTGGACCCTCTGGGTTAGGTTTCGATCTGACCCTTGACTGCGTTATGTATATATACTCTTAGATGTGTGTCTGCACACGAAAGGGCACATATATGTACATATATATATATATATATGTGCATGCGCATACATATAAAATAAGTCAAGTTGAAGACCCATGCGTAAGTTAAGCTATAGTGTTAAGTTAAAGAGTGTTTGAAGACTCTGAGAATCAATCCCTAAAGGCCTTACAACTGCCCACCTCAGTACAAACCCAAAAAACAATGTGAAAAAACTGAAAAAACCCTGAAGCTTTTCGCAGCTCAGGCTCGACAGATATTCAAGAATCGAGGCAGGCGGCGCTCTTCTAGGAATATGAGCCGAAAACTGCGGCACGGGTTTAGTCCTACCTGAACCCAGACCTGGGAGGATTGGAAAGTAGCCCCCTTCATGGGACCCTAAACCCTAAACCCTAAACCTTCATGGGGGTTCCTATGAACGTTAACAGCCTTCAACAAGACTTTCGGGTCCCAAAATAGGGGGTTTAGGGTTTAGGGTTTAGGGTTCTACTTTCCAGATTCGTTTGGGGGGGTCTGGGTACCTGAAGTCGGACTGCTCAAGAGCCCCAGCGACCTTAAACCCTTAACTCCGAAGGCTATAACCTGATACCCCAAATTAAAGCCAAAAGGTCTGTTGAGGGTTTAGGGTTTAGGATTTAGGGTTTAGGGTTTAGGGTTGTTCAGGGTTTAGGGTTTAGGATAGTGTAGGGTTTGAATGGGTTTTGGGGTTGTTGGGGTGGAGGTTTAGGGTTTAGGATATTGATTTGGGTTTACCTTAACCTACCAAAACCTACTTTTTCGTAGGCTCTTATTATACACCCTAATATGGAAGTATATATGAAGGACCCTACGAAAAAGTAGGTTCTGGTGGGTTTCGGGTTTAGGGCTCTGGGTCTGTAGGTGGACCCTCAAGTTGTCATGCAAGGTTGGTCGCCGGCTTTGAGAAACGGAATTGCTGCAGACCCTAAACCCTAAACCGTGGGGTTTTAAGCTCGGGCGTATGAGGCTAGAGTTTTCGGACTTTTGGCTTGTGTCCAGCACGAACATCCCTGTATGAATGACGGTTGCTCTTAACAAATGGTCCTTCAAGAAGCAATGGGCTGTTTATCCTCTTATCCCCGAACTGTTCATGGCCTGACAGATGCACCCAGACAGGTTCGGATTGTGGCGTCCCAGGACCATACAGTCGTAAGCGTGCTTTGAACCATAATAGCGAACATACTGCGTAATCCCATGGAATTGCATTGTAACGAAAACAAGAACCGAAGAACTCTCATGAAATTGGCTTCGGGATTCCGGGGCTGGATGCCGAGCTAAAGGCATTTACTTAGTTGCTGACTTCATAAGCCCAAAATGATGTAGAATGTCGGTTTTATGTCCTATTCCGGGTTTAGGGCGTGTATGCAGTGTTCGGGCGGTGGGTGTGCCCTTTGCTCTAGGAGTAGGGGCGCATCCGCTAATCGCGCGCTTGCATCAGCATGTCGTCCCGCCCCAACCACGCTAGGGGGCCTTAATGCCCATAAGGACTTCACCAAGCCTTTTAAGGAAGTATAGTCCCCGACCCCCCTAAGGGTCCCTATGATTCAAGCAGGGTTTCTGGTTTGTGAGTAACCAGGGAGAAAAATGTATAAACTTGTATTTCATTATGGTCCCCTTTAAAGAAAGGATTACAGTGTGGTACTCCAAAGCTCGGGTTTAGGGTTTAGGGTTTAGGCTCAGTTTTTCAAGCAGAGTATCCGGTTCACTTCAGTCGGAGCCTCGAGCACCCATGCAAATGCTCAGCGGTGCTCTCAGCATTTGGGGTTTAGGGGTTTAGGGTTTTAGGGTGTTAGGGTCTAGGGTTTTAGGGTTTAGGGTTTAGGAGTTTAGGGTTTAGGGGTTTAGGGTTCGAGGTTGGCAGATTTCGATCTTACAGCTGAACTGTACAAGCTTTAGAATGTCGGGCAGGTTTGGGGCTTAGGGTGTCGGGTTTTGGGGTGAAGGGCTGCCTAAACCCTAAACCCTAAATCCTAAATCCTAAACCCTAAACCGTGGCAAGGATCATCGGGTGTAGGATTTTAGAGTTTCGGCTTTTGGGCTTAAGGGTATTAGGGTTTTTAGGGCTTAGGGCCTATAGGGCTTCCTTAACAACAGCTACTTAGGGTTTAGGCTTTATGCAGAGTTCTATTGTTTTGAAAATCCTGGGCCTGTAGGGTTCAGGGAGTCTTCATCTAAGGATGCAAATTCGGCTGTGCAAATTCAGCTGAACGGCACGAGCCCTACTAGCATTCAGTTATGAGCCTCGGCTACTCCAGTTATGACTGTCCGGTGCAACTAATCATAAATAAAATAGGGGCCTTAATAATTAGAATAGGGTTTTTTGTTATAATATGCTATGACTATAATTTAAAAACCCCCAAAAGAATATAGGTAATGATCAAAGCATTAAACCGACATTCCTCATCCACTTTTCTGGATAGTTGGGCAACCGTTGAGACCAAGCCTTATTCCTAACATGAACATGTTTTGAATGAAAACCAAAGTTTGACTTCGACCCATTCCAACCACTACGGCCCGACCCGAGGACTATCCGTCAAGAACTGCGCAGGTTGAGACTTGGTTTCAGGGCCTGACTACAGGTTATATCTGCGTAGCATGTACAATTACGACCCTGTCTCCCACCCCTGAATCCCTAAATCCCTAATCGCTACATAAACCACCTAAACCATGTAAAACCCTGTCTCCCGCACGCCTTGCAGCATACGCCCCCCGCAAGGACCAGAGAATCTGAAGCAGCCGTGTCAGTCGGTGGGCCGTGTTTACCGACTGGCAGAAGACGATGACCTGTCTTGGGTTAGGTTGCCTTTAACATTGGGTTTAGGGTTTAGAGTGTCCAGACGGTGCTTGAAACCATAACTTATCTCTAAAGAAACTATACACCCTTCACCCCGAGGCAAAAAAACCTAACCCAACAAACCGGAAACCCTCAACCCTAAAGCCAAAGCCCAATTAACCCAAAAACCCTCAACTGTGCTTTCATTTGGGCAGTTCAGTTACGGTAACTAAGCTTACTTACGGTAGGTTAGAGGTCAGGTGAGGATGGATGCGCCAATTTGATGCAGGGTGAGAATATGTGCGAATTAAGGAACTCAAACGAGCTGCTTGCTAGAGACTCCAAGGGCCGCATGGTTAAATTCAACCATACCCATGATCCCTGTGTAAACAGGAACCCTAAACCCTAAACCCTAAGGAGTTTAAGGAACAAGGAATATACCCAAACCCTCCACCCCTAAAGCTCCAAAGCCGCAAACCCTGAACCCTAAACCCTAAAAACCTTAAAGCCCCACCAGGACCCCCCAAGTGCCTCTTAATAGAGCCCTTATGGCCCTTAATAGTGGGTATTTAGGGTATATTAGAGGGTAGTTGGGGGGTCTAGGCAAAGCTGCACACCCTGAACCAAAAGCCTTCAAGCCCGAATTCCAAAATTTCTTAAACTTAGGGTTTAAATCGGGTTTAGGGTACCCTAAACCCTGCTTACTTGCCCCCCCTTTTCTTGAAGTGCCTTCATATTCCGATCCCGGCTACAAGCTGAATAACCCATTTCTTGTAGAGGCGGTCTATCAATCCTCTGCCTCCCCTTCCAGATCCAGCAACAAAGTTCATTTCAAGATTCTCCTAAAACAAGAAAAATCATCTAGCAAACAGAAAAGACACCCACAAGACAAGTCTCCAAGAACCGCTTCAAATTAGAAGTCTAGATTCCTAAACCCGAAACCCCCTGTTTTTGGGTGATTTCCAATATGGAGACCCGGGCCTTCGCGTTGGAGGAGTCCTCGCCATCTTGTGTCAGCTGCCGCAACAAGTGCCTCGGCTCAAGGGGCGAACAAACTCTCGAAACCCCAAAACGGCTCCATACTTAAATTAGGGTTTAGGAGTTTAGGGGTTTAGGGGTTTACTAAATTAGGGTTTAGGGTTTAGGGCCTAGGGTTTAAGGCTTAGGGTTTAGTAGGTAGTCTGGGTTTTGGGGTTTAGCCATAGGCCCCAAAGTAGTTCCTTCTTGGGATTACCGTTTAGGGTTTAGGGTTTAGGTTGCCCAGAGGGTCCATACGTACTACCATTATGGAATTGGGCCCTTAAAGACTAAGACCATCCTTATAGCGGGGTTGGGACTTATAGTTCATTCCATCATAGATCATAGTAGCACATGTGGACCCTCTAGGTTAGTGCCAGAGACAGTACTATAAAACAAAACACGAATAAGTACATGTGACTCTTATATATACATATATATGTATGTGTGTACATATATACTCACATACATACATACATAAGGTGTATGTATGTATGTATGGATGTATGGATGGATGAATGCATGGATGGCCGGCTGGCTGGCTGGCTGGCTGGCTGGCTGGATGGATGGATGGATGGATGGATGGATGGATGTGTCCGGGTTGCGCGTTCTCGACCCGCACAACGCAATGGTATCCCCCGTTCAAAAGCCCATGTACCAGCCTTCGCACGTCCCTCCCGCCATGGACCGAGCCGCGTCGCTCCGCAAAGACGAGGGTGTTTCCAGTTTGAATAATGCTTGGTTCAGCCCACGTGAAAATGCTTTCAAGACGAAATCTTACTAGAAGCGACTGGGGAAATACGATATTCCGTAGTACTTCTAGTCTTTTCCTGGTCAGCGTGCAATTTGGAACCATACAGGAAGCTGGGACACATCACCGCCAATGGCTTGGCAGCAGCAGCACACCGCAGCCAGTGCTGTCCTTACAGGTCCAGGGTTGAGTTTCACGTGCAAACTTGCAGATCGGGTTTTGGGGCTAGGCACAGTCCAGCGACCCCTGATAACAAAAACCTTAGACGCGAGACACGCGATCCTACTTGACTTGAAGGGTCAGGGACGCAGCGAGCAGGTTGGAACTTGTATTTGGTGATGCAAGTATCCTCTCCGAGATGCAATTTGAACCAGGAACAAATACCCAGGCCCCCGGGAAGATCCAGAAAGTAGAACCCCCAATCTGGGAACTGATACCACTACGGTACTTTATACGAACCCCCATTAGGGGACCTACTTTGTAGATCCTCCCCGGGGTCTGGGTATTGGAGGTTCTCCTACCATCGGCACCCACTAACTAACTCTGCTATCAGAAGGCTCAGGTTTACGAGTTTTTGGGCATGGAGCTATTGGGGTTCGTGCCCAAACTAAGAGGGTTTGGGGTTTAGGGTTTAGGGGTTTAGGGTTTAGAGTTTGATTCGGATCGGTTTAACATGCAGGGTGCCGTGAGTCTGAGCTGGAGGGAGTTGCCAAGCTCCACTTGGGTGGTTAGGCAAGTCAAGGCCGCGGCACACCAAACCAAAACCAAAACCGTAAGCTCTAAACCCAAACCCTAAACCCCAAACCCTAAACCATGGCGCTAAACTCTAAACCTAAACCCTGAACCCTAAACCCCAATCCGTATGGGGTGCACCCTGAAGATGCTAGGCACCTGCCGGAGAGGCGCTCCGTCTCAGCATCCATGTAACAGTCTATATTACGGGTCCTATGAAGGGCTACCTGGGGATCCCAAAACCTACCGTTTCAAGGGTTCTACCCTCTCATTAAGGGATCATAACCAAACTTTGTTGTAGGGTTCCATAATTTTGACAACCACCCATATGTCAAAGTTGGCGGCAGCACCATATGGGAGTTTCCGAAAATAGGGGACCCCTAACATAGTACGTAAATAGTAGGATCCTTATTATAAGGACCCCAAAATAAGGTGCCCCTAATTTTTGGAAACTCCCATATGTCAAACCCTTAAGCCACGGCGGTCGTGCAGTCCAAAGGAAAGCAACAAGACTGCGATGAGCGCTAGTTGGGAGTTTCCGAAAATTAGGGGTACCTTATTTTGGGGTCCTTATAGTATAAGGGTCCCCTATTTTCGGAAACTCCCATTTCTGTTACTTGGAGGTTCGGGCCCCAAAGCCATAAACCTCAGACCCTAAACCCAAACACTCAACCCTAAAGCCTAAACGCCTAAACTCTGCACCCTGCTCTGAAAACCTAAATATATGTTGAGCTACCAAAACCTACAAATGAAAGTCTATATCAGGATGTATAATCAGAGCCCACGGAGAACTCGGCCGGTTCCCTAGGAGAGTTTAGCGTTTACGGGTTTAGGGTGGTTTTGGGTTTATGGTTTAGAGCTTTTTAAATTACGGTTATAATGATTCTAAGGCCAAATACCCATAGAACAAGACAGATAACTTCTTGAAAGAGCCGTTGAGTTTAAAGGTTGCGTTTTTGGGGACCCTACTATAATTTTATGTATATTCCCTCATTCCCTTATTGAACCCGTATGGATCCCTTTAAGGAAGCCTTAGGGGTCCTTAATTAAGGGATAGAGTGGAGGCCCTGGCTTCCCAAAAACCCAGTAAGAATTGGTGCTCCGAACCTCCACGGAACCCGGGGAGTCCAAAGACTGTTTAGGGCTTAGGGTTTAGGGTTTAGGGTTTAGGGACTGTTGCCAACTTGACCGGCGAGTGACTCAGCTGAGCTGGAGTGGTGTGCTGCCTTGGAGACGCTTAGGTTTGGTCAAGGGTGTAAGGTTTAGGGTTTAGGGTTTAAGGTTTAGTTTGAGGTTTTGAGTTTGGGGCATAAGGTTTAGGGTTAGTTTAGAGTTTGGCGGAACCCTAAAGCTCTAAACACTTTCAGGGCTTTCGGCTTCAGCGTTTTGGAGCCTCCGTGATTTCGGCTGTAGAAACTTCGGGTTGAGGTCCTGTGTTTAATGTAGGAACCTGATTAAGAAACCTTGGGCCTTTGTTAGGGTTCCTTATATGAATCCTACTATTTGGGGGTTATAGGCCCAGGGTTTCTTAATCAGGTTCCTACATTATGTGTGTTGCCTTTGCGGGTTTCGGGCTTAATTAGGGTTTAGGGTTGGAGGTTTCGGGTTTAGGGTGTTTCGGCACATGTGTGGAATGTAGCACATGCGCGGCCAAATCCCTAAATCCTACACCCTAAACCAAGATCCTAAAACTGGAACCAGAAGTCCATGCTGTCATTTTTCGGGCGGTCGTCAGGGGTTCGTGCCTGCGGCCAAGAGTCTCGTGCTATAAATATCGAGGCCTCATATTTAGAATAGGGTTTGGGGGCCCATTATACCATACTTAAAATAAAGAACCAAGAACGACCGAAACAGTATTGGTAATTATTTCGGCGCCTATATTAGGGATCGCTACCAATGATAAAGTACTTGGGGTTGGGTTTCGGGCTTGAGGGTTAAGGTTCTAGAGTTCAGGGTTTCGGGTTTTGGGTTTAGGATAATGGTGTCGTAGGTTAGCACTTGAACACTTAGCCTCTGGCTCCATGCACCTACGTTAGGCCTTGAAAGGGGTTCCTATTTCGATACTGCAAGCCTAAGTATACGCTATATGTGTACATGGAGCCTTAGGGGTGCGGTAGGGTTCTCAGATCTTCCCAAATCCCTGAATTAAGGAATGTGAATCTTATTAGGGTTCCTATCGTGATTTGAGGTTGTTTCCCTAAGTACAGGGTCTTGCAAAATCTGGGTAAGGTTCAGGCTTCATTCCCTTAAGTACCTGAACCTCCAAATTTGCCAAAGCCCGGGTCTGTCATCAGCACTGGTTTCTTAAGGTTAGGGTTTAGGGACTCTGAGCCTGAAATTCCCCGGCCCAGGCCCAAGGGACTGAAGCAGGGCTTCGGGGGGTTTCGTGTTTGGGCTCAGGGTCTATGGAGCTTTACCTGGGAACCTGGCACTGAACCCTAAATCCCAAGCACCATAAATCTAAGCTGTCTTCGAAACGCAAGACCCGAAATCCTAAACCCTGAAACGCTAAAGCGTAGACCCCTAAACTCTTGACTAACTCTACTCCCTATACCCTCAAACCCTAAACACCTTTAGTCTATTTGAACATGATCCCCGAGCCGCCTACCCGCCAGAAGGTAGAACGGCTAATTTGGGACCTTGTACAACTACAGGCTTTGTATAGGAACCTTCATGAAAGGATCCAATATAAGGGCCTTAATAATTAGAATAGGGTTTTGGTGCCCTTATACTTTTGTTATAATAAGGAACCCCAAAAATAGCATAGGCAATTAAGGCCCCTATACTAAATCCTTGTAATGGCCCTTATAGTAGCCCTTATAGACCCCTTTAAAGGAACCCCAATTATTAGGGTCTGGGCTGGGGCTTTGCCGACTTGTCCGAGGCGCCCAGAACGCGACGAGAAGAAGTATAAGGGCCTTCAACACCGAGCAACACCAGGATTGAGGGTTGTTTAAGGTATAGGGTTTAGGGTTCAGGGTTCAGGGTCTGGGTTTTGGGGTTTAGGGCGTTCCTTTTCTTAGGTGTTTGAGGCTTTATAAAGTCTGGGGCTAAGATGTTGGTTCGGGATTTAGATCTTGGGTCAGAGCTATTTTAACCTGATGCTAGGCTGTCGTTAATTCTCTCGACAATACTGAAAACTCAACAATGATCCCGTCCCTGGTTCCGAAAACTCCCGAGTTTTTTGAGTCAGTTCAACCGACCCGGCGGGGGGGGGGGGGGGGGGGAATCAACCGGGGGGGGGTTTTTCTTTTTTGCCGGAGGATTTAAGCGGTTAANGGGGGGGGGGGGGGGGGGGGGCTGAAATCAACCGAGGGGGTGTTTATCTACTTGCACGTAGCATTAAGCTGATGAACAGTTCCCCCAGTACGGGCTGTAATGCTTTTGGGTTGGTTAAGTCTTTGGTGCAGGGTTCCCTAAACCCTAAACCCTAAACCCTAAATCTTAAACCCTACATCCTAAACCCTAAACCCTAAACCAATCATGAGTACACTCTCCAAGTATGCTCGTACACGAAAGCTCGGAGTCTCAGGCTCAGTTTTTTGCGGTTTAGGTTTTACTTGGACCCTAGAGAACGTCCCTGTTTGGGGCTCCTTGCTATGATTTCCTTACATAAGTCCTTCAAAAATGGTATGTTCTTTAGGGTCCAGGTAAAGGCTTAGGGAAATTACATTCCGTCTCGGGATCCACAACGACCACGTCGTCACTCTTATAACGAAGACGGCAGAGACGAAGTCCGATTTGGAGAACCCGAGTTTAGAGAGCCCGAATCTTATAAACCCTAATATGGAATTTATAGGGACGCTACAAAAAAGTAGGTTTTGGTAGGTTAAGGTTAACTTGGCATTGAAGTAACCAGGGGCAAAAAAGTATAGAACATTTATTTCATAATGGGTTGCCTTTAAGTAACAGGTCCCCAAAAAGCATTAAAGTATGGTACTCCAAAGCCCCGTTCTGTATTACAGAACCCTAACCCTGAATCCCTAAACCATCGACTTAGCAAGCAGGCCTAATTAGGCTAGAAGTGCAGGTTAAAAACAGAAGAATGTCCATTAGGACGCTTACAACACAACAGGACTTACAACTTTAGTTCCCTGACCTTCAAGTAAAGCCGCAATCCCTAAACTCCCCAACCATTCGGGCGCAACCCCCTCCTCAAAAAGAAGCGGACCCCGAAGCCTAAGTCTCAAACCCGAAAACTCAAGCCGGCAGATTTGAACCCTTCTGATACCCGTATGAATCCCTCATAGAATGCTTGCAGACTCTTGTAGAACCCTTACAGAACCCCGAGCTTCATAGAAGGAGGTTCGAGCGAAGTAAGTAGAGCAAGGGTTATGGAGGAGGGTATCTTGAAATATGGTCATAGAGGGACTATAACGAAGGGGATCAAGCAGTGTTCTTCAGACCTTCTTGGCTTAACCCCAAGCCCTGACACCATGAACCTCTGAATCCGAACAATGTAGGGGCCTTTATATCATAGTATAAATATGATAAGGAACCCTATGAAATAATACTGGTAGCCTGGATTTCTAGGGCTCCGTTATAGTCTAAATGTCATAAGGAACTCTATGGAATAATACTGGTAACGAATTATTAAGATATATCATCCCTTCGGAGACCTCAGCAGCTTCAGTGCCGCGAGCTTCCGCGGGTCCCAGGTCATGGTGGCAGAGAACAGCCTCAGAGAGAGCTCGTGTTCATGTCTTTAAAGTCTACTTAAAGGGTCGTGGGACTTAGTAACTAAGGTTATAATTAAGGTAACTATACTTATAACCCCAATTAAGATACTTATAACCTTACTTACCAAGTCCCATGATCCTCCCACTAGGGTTTAGGACCCAGCCTTCCCAGAGGTTCCATGTATACTACCGTTATGGAACAGGGTCCCAGAAGACCGTCCTTATAGTGGGCCTAACTCCATCATAGTAGTACATATGAACCCTCTAGCTTTGTTCATGTCTTTGCAAATATAGGTTTGCCCTAAGGCCCCCATAGCGTCTCATCATTCTAAACTTCTTTGTTTTTGAGAAGCAACACATTTTAAGGTCTAGCGTTTAGGGTCTTGCGGCACTCAGGCTTTTATTCGGCGCAGGTCAAGGGTTTGGGTGTGGTAGAAGACGGGCTTAGGGTCATACGGACACCTGCGACATGTTATCCTAAAAACATGTTATGCTCGACTCCGAAACCCAAGTTCCAAAGCCTCAATCCTGAAAGGTCTCATTGCTGCTACAGATCTTCCCAGAGAGCCCAATACCCCTGAATTAAGGAATATGGCTTAAATTATATAGGGCTTCATATTATGGTTCAAGCTATATTCCATAATGAAGGGGTATTGGGCTCTCTGGGTTAGGGGTCCGGGCTGGCTCAATGTGAAAGCTCCAATTCGGCTCAACGTTCCCTAGGGATCTAAGGACTCATACATGAAGGCTTTTGGGCCCAAAGACCATACTATATAAGGCTTTTGGGCTATTTTGATCCCTAGGGGTTTCGGGTTAGGGCTCTCATGAATTAAGCTTTCGGGCCTTTTGTTTAGGCAATGCAACCACTCTCTCCCCCCATAATCTATCTATCTACCACGCGTACCTTCAGAATGTGAAATGCAAGCCTTGGTTGTGGGTACAATCTTAATCCAAATTCAAGCACATCAAATAGATTATCCCGAAAGAAAACTACGCTTGAAGGTCTTGAAGGTTTAGCTCCCTGTTCTGTTCTTCAATGAAGCTTATAGACTTCAAGATACGCAGGCCGAGAGACCACACAAAGGAGCTCGACATTTCCAAGCTGCCATACAAAGCCGTCGCACGACAGGAAAAAAGACCGAACAAAACAAACTACCACCGTAAACCCATAAACCCTTCACACTGAATAGACCCTGAAGCCTAAACCCGAAAATCCTACCTTAAGTTGAACCCCCCCAAACCCAACACTCTGTAACCCCTGAACCCTACTTGGAGGTTCATGAGGCTTAGTAAGTATAGTTATAAGTACCCCAATAGCGGAGATATGTAAAATTTCGTATAGTTTCCACATTTATACTCCTAATTACTAAGTCCCATGAAACTTGAAGTAGACCCTAAACCCTAGTTACCTGTAAGTACCCTAAGGGTCCTAACACTTTAGGGAACCTCAAAATGTAGGGTTTCTGAGACCCCAAAGAGACCCAAGGGCTCTCCCTAGGAGATTCCGGACCCTCCTAAGGAGATACCTGGACCCTNAGGGTCCTAACACTTTAGGGAACCTCAAAATGTAGGGTTTCTGAGACCCCAAAGAGACCCAAGGGCTCTCCCTAGGAGATTCCGGACCCTCCTAAGGAGATACCTGGACCCTTAGGGTACACCTCAAACCGCCGAGTCGCAGCTTCTGCGGCCGCGGCCGCGGCAGCGCCCCTGGCGCCTGCGGCGGCAGTGACGTGGCCCGATCGAAGACCTGCCGGGGCTCAGTCGGGCGTACCCGTAAACCCTGAACCCTAAACCTTACAGACCCGAAGTAGGGTTGTTCAAGGGTTTAGGGTTTAGGGTTTTCTCGAATTATTTAGACGGCCTATGAAAGGTTATAAAGGTTTGTAAAAGGGCTTTAGAGGGCTTGAGTGGCTTTAAGACCCTGAGGGTATGGAGGCGTCTCCTTCTTTCGGATGTTTCTTTACTGTTTACTTGTCAAGCCCGGGATCTGTTGCGGTTTGACCAAGTACGACCTTAGGGTTTAAGGTTTGGAGGAGGCAATCTGGATGATGTCGGGGCCTGAAGACTTAGAACAGGGTTCTGGGGTATACTGCAATAGAACTACAACAAGAAACCTTGCGGAATAACATGGGTACATATTTCGGCGTCTATATTACCTAATTCCGAAGCAGCCGTTTCAGACAGTAGTCCGGTGTCCTACTGTCAGTTTTGCGAGGAAAGCCCAGAAAAAAACAACGAAAAGGGTACTGCTTGGGAAACTACGGACAAGATTTTCTCAGGAACGGAGAGCTCGCTATGAGTGAAGATACGCAGATGAAAGTTTGGGCTTCGAATCACACAGCTGGCCTTCAAGCTCTTGAGAAATCCGCGTTTTGCCTTTGCACCCAGAGTGGGTAAATCGGAACTAGCCCCACTCTGAATTGCATAGTGCCACATTACATCAGGCTACACCCAGACTCAAACCTGGGATCAAGCTCTACCACGTAGCTTCAACGCTGAAAACCCGAAATCCTAAATCCTAAACACCAAAACGACAACCCGAAGCCCCACACCTGGCTGGGGGACTTCGTCAGTAGTTACCCTACAGAGTTATAAGTATCATAAACCCCAATAAAAGTCCCCTCTAGGGTACTAATGACGAAAAAATATGTACTTACTGAGCCCTACACCTTAAGTCCCCCGACTCAGACCCCTCCAAGTAAGAATCTCGGAATCTTCAGCACGCGGGCACCTCCAACCAGCGATGGTAGCTCCTCGATTGAAGAGGCTGCTAGGCTTTAGGCTGTAGGGGTTCGGGTTTAGGGTTTAGGGCTTAGCTCCAAACGCCTACGCCCCAAAATGAAGTTCGGCCGTGGTCGGAGCTTCGCGCTTTCGAAGTTCATGGTCTAGGCGCGATTTCGGAGGCTTGGGCCAAGGAATATACCTGAATTTAACGGGGCTTACTTGGAGGATCATGGGACTTAGTAGTAAGGTTATAAGAACTTCAATTGGGTCTTGTACGTAATTATAAGTACAGTTACCTTATAGTTATTAAGTCCCATGGCCCTTTAAGGAATGCTGCTGCTAAAGCACACATTCCTACTGCCTCAATAAGAAACATGGCTTAAACTACACGGGGCTTAATTGTGATATAAGATGCATTCTTTAAGTAAGGATGTTGATCTCGCGGGCGGACGCGTCGTCCTCACTCCGCACCAGTAATTCGAAGCGAACTGCCCTAAAGCCCTACCCTAAGGGTCCGAGTAACCAAATAGTAGGGGTTCAGAGTCCGATAACCATTCAGAGTATGGACTTTGGGACTTAAAACCCTACTACTTGGGTACTTGGACCCTCTGGGCTAAACTCTAGGCCCTGGCATGGATAACAACACTCCTAAACCCTAACCCCTAAACCCTAACCCCTAAACCCTAAACCCTAAACACCAAAAACCCTAAGAGCTTAAAACCTAAGGGCTCTAGGAAGAACAAAGACGAAGCCCGCAAGGACTAAACAACCTCAAGCACCTGAATGAAAATTTAGGGTTTAGGGTTTGGGGTTTAGGGCTTATAAGGGTTTAGAGTTTAGGGTTTAGGGTTTAGGGCTTAGGGTTTAGAGTTTAGGGTTTCGGGTTTTGGGATTTAGGGCTTAGGGCTTATGGGGTTTAGGAGAATGAAATCACACCAAACGGCAGACCCAAAACCCTATACCCCAATATCCGTGACCGGCAAACCCTAAACCCTACAGCCCCAAAAACAAGCCCCCATAAGCCCTGTAGGCCCCATTTATTAATAAACCCCAACTAAATCCTATAACCCTGAACCAGCACCGACTCAACTGAAGACCTCTGAAACCTCACGACCCTAAACCTAAACCCTCAACCCCCGAACCCCCTAAACCCTATAGTAGAAGCTAGAAAGTTGGAACATCATTAGCTTCATGCCCTTAAAGTAAAGTAAAGGGAATCCCAGCATGAATCATCCTAAATCGATGTTCCAACTTTCTGGGGTTCACTATAAAGCCCCAAAGCCTAACAGGAGGCGAGTCGAAGCCAGGCATCTGTGAAAGTAGGCGGTCGGCCTCATCTGCCACAAACCTGGCGTTCCGAGCTTAGGGCTGAGAAAGGCTCAGGGTTCAGAGCCTACCTTTGGCCCCCAAAACCGAGCTTTTTAAGAAATTATATATAGAAACCATAAAAAGGAACCCTAAAAAGGTAGGTTTTTCCGGCCACAGGTAGGGTTTAGGCCTCATCCGCGACCCTCAACCCAGAACTTCCCAGACCCCCGGGAAGATCTAGAAAGCAGAACCCCCCATTTTTTTTTTGGGGGGGGGGGTTGAAGTCTTTACTTAGTTGCTGAGTTCATAAGCCCCCAACAGTGTACACTTTCAGCTTTATAGTGGGTCATATTATGCCAAAAAGTAGAAAGTGTATCCACTCAGCTACTACGTTTACGGTTTTAGGGTTTAGGGATTAGGGCCTAGGGTTGTGGAATCTCGAAAGTAGAACCCCTAATTTGGGACCCTGTGCTACTGAAGGCTTTTTATAGGAACCCCCGGTCTAGATCCCCCCGGGGGTCTGGGATTTGTGATCCTTTCTGGTGGTTTTGAGCTTAGGGCCCTTTACCCTAGAGGGTCATACCCTACCCGTTTTTTAGTGTACCTAGTGTACCTAATTTTATGGTTAGGATCTCCTATATAGAAAAGAAGGTACCTTAAACGGGGTAGGGTATGAGCCTATAGGCATATAGCTTACCCATAGGCCCCATAGTAGTTCCTTTTTGGGGTTCATAAGTAGAATTCTATATGGTAATCCCAAAAAGGAACTACTATGGGGCCTATGGGTAGGGCCCTTTACAATATTGCAGCCCAAACTCCAGCGAAGAGCGGCGAGGTCGAGGTGCGCCCCTGTCCGCGACCAGGATCAGGAAAACTTTTTTGTTGGAAAAGGTTTTGGGGTTTCGGGGGTTGCTACAAGGCTTTGGGTCGAGTTTAGGGTTGGGGGGTTTTGGGTTTCGGGTTCAGGGTTTAGGTTAATCAAAAATCTTGGCTCATGGGATCTAAGCCTGCAAGATAGCGAGAAGGCGCCCTGCACCCGCAGCAAAAAAACAACTCACAACAAACAAATGAACATGGGTGCTGGCTGCGGCGCTCTGTTTTTGCTACAGGTGCAGGCGGCATTCACTCACTTCCTGCCCACCGCCCTGGAGCACCCACAGCAAAAAAACACCCACAACAGAAACGCACGGGCTCCGCCTCAATAGTCAACATTTCGGTGTTTACGACAACATAACTAACATAACTACACACGGACACATATATATATATATATATATTACTGACGATTCTGACACCTATGTTGGATGCCAAACCTCGAACCCCAAACCCAACCCGGAACACTGCAAAAGGCCTCGACCAAAAAAGTGCTCCGCCAAGCGCCCCGGCGTGCAAACGACGACGTCCGGGGGGGGCCTCAGTGTTCTACGGCAGATACCATACATCGCGTGCGACTCGGGTCCTGCTTGAAAAGCAAGGGATGCCGAAAATGATGTGAATGAGGGTTTGCGTACCCGAATTGGGGCTGTTCTGTTTGCATCCCCAGTACTTATCACTGTTGAGTCCCTCGTCCTCGTGTAGCTCAGGACTAGGGTGTTGCATCAAACCCAACAGAACCTAAATCTCAAACTGTATAATTACTCCCGCAACCCGACACCTTAAAGCCCAATATTTGAAAACTCGGGCACTCCACTGGGCTTCTGGCCCTGCGGAGAGTTGCTGCTGCTCCTGCGCCATGGCCTCAGGTCGGGTGTCAGCCTTTTGAAATTTTCCAGCCGAGCATATCTATAGTCTGCATGGTAGGTCCTGTTTTGGTGTAACGAACTTTGAGACTGTTAGTTAGCCCAGAGGGTCCGAGTACCCAAATAGTAGGGTTTTAGGTCCCAAAATCCATACTCTGAATGGTTTTTGGACTTTGAAACCCTACTATTTGGGTACTTGGACCCTTAGGGTTAGTATAGTCCTCAACAGCTCAATCCCCCGCAAGTCCAAAGCCACAAACCCATACCCACTTAGACCTCCCAGCCTCCCTGCAAAACTCAGAAGTCCAGCCAAAGTAGTTCCTTTTTAGGGCTCATATTTAGAATTCTTTTGGTAATCCACAAGCGCCCCGTTAGGAAGCAGACCCGCGAGATTAAACCCCGAATAGGCCTGAGCACCTAGGATCCCGTAGCCTGCAGGCCCTAAACCAACATCTACCCAAGGGGCGGCACAGAAACCCTCAGATTGACAAACCGACTGGCCACTAGACACAGCCTGCCACCTTCCAGGATGCAGGCGTGCTACTGTGGTGTCATACAAGACAGCTGGCTAACCTCGGACCACATCGTGAGACCCAGGTCACTGTGACAAGCGGTCAAGCACCTGGCCCATCTGAGCGTGGATCTCGGTGATCTCCTCGCCCATGGCTTCCAACCGGTCCTCGATCCGGTCCAGGCGACCGCGGATCCAGTTGTTAATGTCGCGCTGGCCCTCAGCTTTCCAATCCACGTGGCTGAAACCATCGCGAGTGAACTGGCGGAGGCCGTCCAAGCCTTGCTGCAGCACCGCCAGGCCGTCGCGACACAGACAGCTGGGTTTCCTGCAATGTTGCCGTTCGTGGAGCTGCAGGGCTGCGAGATCGGTCTCGAGAGATCTCCTCCACAGGCATGGAGCGGTCCGCCACCGCCAGTTCGGGAAGCTCCTCGCGCCCAATGCGAGCAGCATCCAAGTCCTGCCTGCGAAGGCTGTCCGACCCGTCACCAGAGGTCACATCAGCAGGCAACACCGGCTGCAGAGCATCCACTCGAGCACTCAAACAGGCATCATGTTCATGAAGATCGGTGGAGTCGGGCCTCGCAAAGACATCGTCCGACCAAGCCATGGCCAGATCTCCGGGCTCCTGTAAGGCAGTAGTCTCGCGCAAAATAGGAACTACTTTGGGGCCTATGGGTAGTGTCCAGGAGTTTGGGGGTGTCGGGGTTTAGGAGTTTAGGGTGTGCGGGTTTAGGAGTTTAGAATTAGGGTTTAGGGCTATATCAGCAAGACAAAGACTGAAAACTCAAAACCCTCATAGCATTGAACAAAAATTTCCTAAGCCTAGAACCTGAAGCCCAAACCCTAAACCCTAAACCCTGAACTTAAACCCCAAACCCTAAACCCTATTTGTACTACTACTAGTTACTACCAGACCCTGAACCCTAAAATACCAAACCCTAAAATCCTATAAAACCTAAACCTACAACCCCGAGCCGGGTTTAAGGACTCAGGATTTGGGGTTTGCGGCTTCAACAAGCAAGCTTCACGAATCCATAAGCCCTGAAACTTAAACCCTAAGCCAGACCAAAATCCCTACACCCCGAACCCTAATCTCTACCTTTGGCCCCCACAAACCACCCTTTTTTAAGAAATTACATATAGAAACCATAACAAGGAACCCGAAGAAGGTAGGGTTTTCCGGCCACAGGTAGGCCCTAAGCCGCACAGAAGCCCCATAGAGAAATATGCCACCTTCATCCCAAGGGTTTGGAGTCGGATGGGCGCCAGGTTGTGACCTTGTTGGCTTCAGGTCTCGACTTCCGCTCAGAGAGCCCAAGGGACCCCTTAATTAAGGAATATGGCTTAAATTATATAGGGCTTCATATTATGATTTAAGCTATATTCCTTGATTAAGGGGTATTGGGCTCTCTGGGAGGCTTTGGGATAAGGGGCTATCGGCCTGTGTTAATGCAGTGACCTTCCTCCTTGTGCCAAACACTCGGCGGCCGTTTTGGAAGTTTCCGAACATAGGGGACCCTAATGTAGTACCCTAAATAGTAGCATCCTTATTATAAGAGCCCAAAAATAAGGTACCCCTAATTTTTGGAAACTCCCATATCGGGGTTTGAAGTTAATTGGGGGCTCTGGGGATGTCGGCTTTATGCGATTTAGGAGTTGAGGGGTTGAGATTCGATTTTAGTGTTTCCGTTTAAACGAACTTCAACTGGACGATGAAGTAACCAAGTAACCAGGGAGAAAACATGTATAGAATGCTATTTCATCATGGTTCCTTCACCAAAAAACATTCAAGTATGGTACTCCAGCAATCTCCAGAACCCAATCAATGGACATTGCGGAAACTTGCGACTCTTGAACGCACAAAGCCTCTGTGCCGTCACACGCGCAAGTCTCGCCAATGCCAGCTGATGCCAGATGGCGTCCAATTCTCACTACCATTCGATTCAAAGCTCTTCAAATTTCCGCCAAAAGGATGATGCTTGTTGAGCTCTGCATCCCACCCTTGAACCCCATAAACCGTACCATCGACAAGTCACAAATGCAAACAGCCTTCAGCAAACTGCAACCTGGCGGCGCCCACGCCTAAGGCCACGCATCAGCGTGTCAAAGACGCGGCAGACCTTGCGGGAGTCTGCGACAACGGAGGAGGCGGCAAGGGTACAATTTAGGTTTTGGGGTTCAGGGTGTTTGGGCGCAGAAAATGCTCGAGACTATGAGTTTGGTATCTACCCAAACAATGCAGTTCAGTGAGGGCTCTTCAGAAGAGAGCGACGGTGAACAAAACCCAAACCGTGAAACTTCCGCAGCACTGCAAACAATACCAAAACCGGTAAACAACACGCTAAACCCTAAACCCCAAAACCCTAAACCACACATCGTACTCCCCCTCTGTGCCTGCATAGCAAGGTCGCGTGTGGGCAGCAGAACCACCGCTCGCACTCGCGGTGCGAGGCGATGGATAAGCGCCTGCTCGCTCACTCAGAGGGTACTAGTACCCAAATGGGTTTAGGTTTTAGGCTTATAGGCTTAGGGTTTATGGGGCTTTAGGGCTTTAGGGGTTGAGGGCTTATGGTACTAGATATACCCAAACAGTGCGGTTTTCGGCCCCCCAAATCCATGCTCCGAATGGTTTGTTGGACCTTGAAACCCTAGTGTTTGGGTACTTGGACCCTTTTTACCCTAAACCCTAAACCCTTATGGTACCCTTACTACCCTGGGCATCCAAACAGCCCAAAAGCCTTATATAGTATGGTCTTTGGGCCCAAAAGCCTTAATATATGAGTCCTTAGATTCCTAGGGATAGAACCCTTAAAGGGTACCCTTAAAGACCCTTAAAGGAACCCTTTTGGGTACTTGGACCCTTCGGGTCATTGAGTTGAGCGGCGCAGGTTTGAGGCTTCGCGGGACCTTCCAAGTGCCCCTGTTTAGGGTTTAGGGTTTTGGGGTTTAGGGTTTATGGTTTAGGGGTTTAGGGGTTTAGGGTTTAGGGGTTTAGGGGTTTAGGGTTTAGGGTTTAGGGTCCTTGACAATGGGAATTTAGGGTAAAACAGAAGGCAGTTGGGGTATCTATGTTCACGTTCCGAGAATTTCTTGCTGAAGATCGGCTTTGCAGACGGGTACCCTGGTGATACGGCTGATGGTCAAAATCCTGCATTACCTCTTAAGGACCCTAAACTATGGGAATTATGGTATATTCCTTATTATGGGTAATGCAGGATTTTGACCATCAGCAGTATTGCTGTCTCGGAGGTCTTGGGCCCATAGCTCAGAGGGTCCACATACCACAAATGCGGAATCAGACCATGCTTGTTATGCTTCTTCCACAAAGCCCTACAAACACCTAAACCCCTATGATTTCCATAAAGCCCGATAATATAACAGCGTATCTGTGCCCGCTTGCTAGGTTTTGGGTATAGAAGCTTCAAACATGGCGAGATGTGAGCACATTTGCAATTCACCCGCGATCCGTCTTGTACCAAACATGTCATGCGGCCGAGTCTTGCATCTTCCACAACTAGGATTTTTCATTGATTTCAATTTCTCGTAGTTTGCGAAAGCAAATACCTAGACAATGGGATGGGTGGACAACAAATACTGAACCCTACATCTTCGACCTAAAGCCTACAAAACTACAACCCTAAATCCTGAAACCCAAACCGATAAGCCGAAATCCTAAACCCGAAACCCTCACCCTTAAAACGCAAACCCTCACCCCTAAACCCAAACCCGTAAACCCTAAGCCCTGCATCCCTCGACCCTAAACCCCTAATCCTTAAACCCTACCTTAGCCCTGAAGAACCTACCTTTTTAGGGTTCCTTATTATGATTTCCTTATATGAGTCCTTAAAAATGTAGGTTCTTCAGGGTTAACCCTAAACCCTAAACAACAGTAACATGAAGACCTCCAGGATGGGCACGGCGTATGCAAGCCTGGGCTTGGCAGTTCTCTGTAAGCAGATCCGGCTTGGGATTAGGGGCTACAATATGGGGGCCTTAATAACTAGAATGGGGTTTTGCGGCCCATTCTACTTTATATGTATTAAAGAACCCCCAAAATAGTATTGGTAATTGTTTAGGCCCCCATATAACAAGAACTTTTCATATGATCCAACTGTTACAGAGTAGGGGCAGTGCCCAAGATCTAGCTTCTGCTGGTGTGTCGGGTTTAGGGTTTACTTGGAGGATCATGGGACTTAGTAAGTAAGGTTATAAGTACCTTAACTGGGGTTATAAGTATAGTTACCTTAATTATAACCTTAGTCACTAAGTCCCATGACCCTTTAAGTAGCCTGAACCCGCCTTATAGAACTCTTATAGATCCTTAAAGGAGCTCTTATGGAACCCTTATAGATCACTCTAAAGGAATTCTGATAGAACCCTTAGTTACTAAGACCCATGACCCTTTAAGTAGGGTTTCGCTTTAGGGTTTCGGGCATCTGGTTCCGGCTTAGGGGGTTACAGCGCGTAGGGCTGAGTCCGACTCTGGGTTCATACCCACAGTGCCCAATACCCCTTCATTAAGGAATATAGCTTAAATCATAATATGAAGCCCTACATAATTAAAGCCATATTCCTTAATTAAGGGGTATTGGGCTCTCTGGGTACTTGGAGGGTCGGGAGCTTAGTAAGTGGTACTAAGTACCCTACAAGAGACCCTGATTGGGGTTATGATACTTATAAGTCTGTTTTAAAAACCTACTTACTAGGTCCCAGAGACTCCAATATCCCTTAATTAAGGAATAATTCCTTAAATCATATTAGGGATCCTACTATAATTTAAGGTACATTCCTTAATTAAGGGATATTGGGATATTAGAATCGCCTAAACCCTAAACCCTACGTAGATTCCTTAAAGGAACCCTATAGATCCCTTAAAAGGAACCCTAGGTATTCCTTAATTCAGGGATATTGGAGTCTCTGGGGTCCCCCCACCCTCCAAGTACGGTTGAGAGCTCCGGGCCTGGCTTTCTCGTTGGGAAGTCGTAACAGTCCCTGCACCCCAGAAGCCCTTCCCAAAGGGTCCTAGGTACTGTTATGGGGGATACTTCCCCAAATCATAATAGTAATTCCAAATCTAGGTACTTTGGACCTTTGTGGCTTTAATCCCAAACGGAGCCCTGAAAGGAACCCTGAAAGCCAAAACCAAACCCTAAAAGGAACTCTGATGAAGCCATAATAAAGCCCTCTAGAAGGAACCCTGAAGCAATCTCACAGAAATTCCAAGTGTTCGACCGACTGCTTACCAGGGGGAGTACGGGAGTTGAAATCTCCAAGCGTGTTTACCCTGCTATACTATATTGAACGATGTTGTAGCATATCTTATGTTACTCTATTCTATTCTGTTCTATTCTGTTCTAAGGCTCGCAGTATAGAGTTCGCATATGCTTTCGCAGTCTAAAGTCCAAAAAAATACCGCCTACTTTTGGGGTTACCGAGCTGGACGGGCTGAATATAAACAGGTTTCAGGTGAGGTGGAAGACGTCGGGCCTACTTCGAGGGTCGGGGTACTTAGTAAGGACTTATAAGGACCTTCAAAGGGACCCTACTTGGGGGTTATGATACTTGTGAAACTCTAAAATAACTACTTACTAAATTTCCCCCGACCCTCCAAGTAGGGTTTTGGGCTCCTTTATAGTATAAGTAGAATAAGGAACCCTAAGGAATAGTATTGGTAGTCATTTAAGCTTCTATATGCAAGAGTGTAGGATTTCGGGTTTCGGGTTTGGGGCTTAGGGTTTGGGGTGTTGCGCTTCTGCCCAACACAATCCCAATATTGAACTCTTAAAGAAAGGGTTTGGGGAGCTCCATAGGCAGGGCATGGGATTTGTAGTCTAAGTATATACAAGACGGATGCATGCACACATAGGCTTGTGTATGGGCCCCCAAACCTGACACCCGTACCCTTGCACATAGTATTGCAGGGGCCTTAACAATCAGAATAGGGTGGCGGGGTGCACTTTGCTAGAGTTACGGAACAGAGTCGCGAATTATTCCGACCCCAATAATGAATTTCTCGGAACCTGCCCCTAAGCCCTGAAACCTAAACCTTCAACCCTAAACTCAGAACCTGCCCCTAAACCCTCAACCCAAAACCCGAAACTCGGAACCTGCAAGCAAGTGGTAAGGTACACCAAGCTGCGTCTTGCCCTGGCCTGTCGGTGCGGAGACACAAACATCACAGCCTGGGCTCTGCCGGGAGTCAGGTGTGAGGCTTTAGGCCTTAGGGTTCAAGGTTTAGGATTTAGGTTTAAAACGTTCGTGGCTTTCGTTCGAACTAGGCTAAGTTTGATGAAGGCTCTGTTTTTGAGAGGTTTAGGTTTGGAGGTTCCAAGTTTCAACCCACGCTCTTTGGGATTCAGAGGTTTCAGACCTTAGAAAGGGTCTCGGAAAGGTTTAGGGCTTTAAGGTTCAAGACCTGGATACAACCTAAATCTTGAACCATAACCTCGGCCTGAAACTCTAAAAACTCTAATGGCTTTGGGTGTGAAGCTTTAGAGCCCCAGGATATTAGGGCAACGGGCTTACACCGAAAACCTTACCTTTTCAAGGACACAAGTAACCCTCAAAAGTTAGGGTTTTGCCTGGACCCGTAAATGTAGCACCTTTTAGGTTTGTTGGACGACTTATTTGATGGTTAGGACCGTAGAATGAGAAATTGTGGTAACCAAAATAGGTTCTACATTTAAGTGTTTGTCAAAATTATGGTCCCTTTTTGGGTCCCTATTATAATACGGCACCTATCATTTAGGGTACCCAAAAAGGGACCTTAATTTTGACAACTACCCATTTGAGGGTCTAGGTAGGGTTCAAGGAGGATCGGGTTGACATGATTCGGGTTGAAAGGATGAGGATTGGGTACTGCCCCATACAGCAACCGTCTATAATAAGGCCACGATTAAGGGCCCTACATATCTATACGATCAATTTGGGAGTTTCCGAAAATAGGGGACCCTAAGATAGTACCCTAAAAGTCGGGATCCTTATTATAAGGACCCCCAAAATAAGGTACCCCTATTTTCGGAAACTCCCAGCTAGGTCTAACCCTACAAAACCTTGCCCTGAACCCCTGGATTCCTAAACCCTACAGCTCCAAAATTTTTACCTTAACTACCCTACCGAGACCTCCCTTTTTGTAGCTCTTGTTCTGCACCCTAATCTGGAATCCATAAACACACTACAAAAAGTGGCTTCTGTAGGTTACCCTAAATGTCGAAGTATCCAAATAGTAGGGGTTCAAGATCGTCGAAAAACCATTCAGAGTATGGATTGCGTGACCTACAACCCTACTAGTTGGGTACTTGGACCCCCTGGTTCCATAATGGTAATATACATACATACATACATACATACATACATACATACATACAATATACATACATACATACATACATACATATATATATATATATGTTGCAGAGCTGCTGCACCCCCCCTTCCCACCCCCACCCCATGGTATCCCCCCCCTTGCCTGTCAAGTGGGTAATTGTCTTGTTTGGCCTTGTTGCTTTCCCCGTCTTCCTGGGTGGTCTTGTTTGGCCTCGTCCCCTCCCCCCCCTGTGGAGTGGGGCCTGTTGTCTGTTGGCCCCGCCCCGCCGGTGAGGGGGAGTGTGATCTACAGAGGTATGGTATGGTTGCTGCGGCTACTACCTAATGTCATCGTTATGTGCCTTGTCGGCCAGTGGTCGTTTTGGTTGGCCCCGCCCCGCCTGCGTGGGGCAGTGTGTTCTACAGAGGTATGGTATGGTTGCTGCCCCTTGTTAGCAGTAATGTCATCGTTACGTGCTCGTTACCATACAAAATATGATCTTGCTCTTTTCTCCTTGCAAACGGTGCCCCTATCCGCTGAAGCACTGGCTGGGATCATTCTCCATCGTCAGGGGCCGGTCGGGGGCCGGGGGCTTTTGGGACCTAATTGCATAATGGTGATTATGAAAAGGCTGATCGGCTTTAACGTTTAGACGTTCTGTGCTTGGGACTTCGGATTCCTGCACCTTGTGGTTTAGGGTTTTGGGTTTACTTAGGGTGTAGGGTTTACTTAGGGCTGAGGGTTTAGGGTATACTTATTCTTTACTTAGGGTCGAGGGTTATGGGGAAATGAGTGCTGAGCCTACCTTGCCTGTGCCCAGGAACCCCAGCCTTGACCTTCTATAGAAGCCGAAATGCTTATCAATATTATTCCCTAGGGTTCCTTATAATGACAGTACTAGAAAGGAGCCCAAAAGCCGATTCTAGATGTGAAGGCCCCTACCTTACTCCAAGATAACGAACTCTCCCAGCAGTGACCTGCTGCCGTGTTTAATTTGGGCTCTCCTTGTTGAAACCGAGAAGTAGGGCAAAGGGTAACCCTTGCTGTTGAGAGGCTACTGCGGAACCGGAGCCTCAGTGATTAGCGATGCCGTCGTCTGAGCGCGCCATGCTCTTGCCCAGCTTAGGATTCGAAGATGAGTCCCCACGTGTAGAGGTTCACCACAGCAAACTTTAGAAATCCGACCAACTCGGAAAGTTATAGAAGCTTGAAGACCCTTTAATCGAACGCACCAAAGGTCCTGAACACAAAAAGCATCAAACAGAAAGCAGCATAGGGGCCGAGATTTTGGTACTGATACACCCTTGTAGTCCCTAACGTAGTTATGGTCAGTTATGAGCCCTCAAAGCCGAGTTCGAATCTATTAAGGGCACCGGTCTTGAACTAAACTTCAAACTCAAGCCTGGACAGGTGATCCGTGAAGAAGGCCTAGATGCTTTCTACACGGACGATGAGCACCGGCCCCGGACGATGCATAAGATCAGCTGAACCCGGGCCTTTCGATGGAGGCGCAATAAATATGTCGACGGGCTCGGAGTTCTTGCACATACAAGTACGTATATCGTAGAACCCCATTCGGGACGATGGTGCGAATTATTCTGAGGGCTAATGCAATCGGAATGCTTGTAATATAGTACCACTAGTTGCATTGCAATTGCTAGTTCCATGATAACTTACACGGAGCCGTACGGAGCCGAGAAACTGTTTAAGATTGTCTGTCGTAGAGAGGGTCAAGGGTGGTCGTCATGCGCATGAGCTCAACGATTGGTTGCTTGTGTTTTCTTTTTTGCTTTAATCGCTGTTATTACCGCTACTAAACTGTCGTTTCTATATTTATCATGATGAGAAGGAGTCGTGTTCTCCTGCTGATGGTTTGGTTGGGAGAGAGGTCATCGACCGGAGCAGGAGTGCCCGCGGGTCGAAACCTAGGGTGAGACTCGTCGGAGCTCCACTTTTGGGCTTTGAGGTGTAGAACCTATGCAGCATTAAGGACTCGGTGGGTCTCTGTAGGGGTTTAGGGTGCGGCGCTGGGTGCCCTGTGGTGCGGTGCTGCTTTAGGGCCGAGACTGAAACAAGCTAGGTATACTCTCCGGACCAGAACAGCACTCTTCTGACCGAAGGCGTACGTCGAGAAACAGCTGCATGAAGCGATCAGGGATATGAGCATGCCTACCATTCATGTATAGGGCCCCTACTGAAATTTCTGTCTGGCAAGTGGAGGTACTGCGCAGTGCCAACTCCACCCGAATATGGGCAGCAATGTTCGCGCTGCCAGAAACATTCAAGCCTACCCCCTGCGTAAACCCTCCTAGCCTCCAGTCGTTCGAACTGCTGCTGCATACCCTAAGCCCTAAACCCTAAACCCTAAAGTTTAGGGTTTAGGGTTTAAAACCCTAAACCCTAAACCCTACCGTCGACACAAGAAGCACCGGTGTCAGCCTCGCGGGCGTCTCTTCGGTATTTCCGGAAACCAGAACCCTTAATCGACATCTCAACATGGCCGTCAACCCTAGATCCTATGATTCGATATGACCTTAACCCTAAGCCCTATGGTTCTCTATGCCAACTACCCTAAAGCCCATAAATCGATATAGCCCTTCTCAACCCGAAGCCCTAGCAGGATAATATCGAGAATGGTGACCCCTAGACACGAACCCCAAGGTTGGCGAGGCCTCAACATGTATACCCCCACTACCTGCTGTTTAGACTGCAGGGCTTAGGATTCCGGGTTTTGGGGTTTAGGATTCCGGGTTTAAGGGTTTAGGGATTTACGGTTTAGGATCACCGGGTTTAGCATTTCGGATCACAGAGCTCCGACCAAGCAGGTCCGAAGTAGGGTTTAGAAGTTTGGAGATAATGCAGGAACCTGATTAAGAAACCTAGGGCCTTCATTAGGGCTCCTTATATGAATCCTACTGTTTTGGGGTTATAGGCCCAGGGTTTCTTAATCAGGTTCCTGCATTAGGATAGCTCGCATGTGGGTACCTATGAACCCTAGTCAGATCCGACTCGCTAAGTCCCCTGATCCTGCAGGCGAAAACTACAATCAAGGGTCGTAAGGCCCCGGTGAAGGTGGTGGGTTCCTGGTGCTTCCTTTGCATCAGGGTTATATGCTAAACCCTGAACCCTTAACACCAAACCCTAGACCCTAAACCCTGTGAGCCTAAACCCCAACCCTAAACCCATAAACCTTGCATCACATCAGGATGCGAAGTTCCTGCTGCGCTCGGTGTTGCAGCAGACTGTCACGGCATGGGAGCCCAGGGTATGTGCAAAGACCGGCATGCAGGGGTTTGGGTTTTGGGGTTAGGCTCAGGGTTCATTGGGGTTTTGGGGTTTCGGGCCCCCCCCCCCCAACCGTTCAACCGTCTGAAACTCTAACTTGTCGTACGTGTTTGCAAAGCAGTAGGGAGGTAAGAGTCTAGTAAGTCTAGTAGTTGGGGCTTGGGTGATTCCCTGTCATCGTGTTTCAGCGGATTGAGTTGCGTTTCTGCCTTCGGGGATGAGCATCTGAATCGGTTCTTCACATTTTGTAAATCATCGTAGTAGGTGAGTGAGCACACTTTAAACTTTTTGGGATAATGTGATCTCTTATAGAACTGAAAGTATACACTTTTTGGGGCTTATCAGTCAACTCAGAACTAGATCATTGTAGGGCCCCAGAACCGCGTAGCCCTGGCCGCCAAAGCCATGAACCCCGAGCCGCGAAAGCCGATACCCCCAAGCCCAAACCCGGAGCCCTCGATTGGGCCGCCGATTTTCGGAACCCAGCGTGTGTTTAGGGTTTAGGGTTTAGGCTGCACACCCCATAAATTCCCATAAACAAAAAGAGCTGTAAAGTACCATTGCAACACCCCGTTAAAAGCCCGAGAGAGCCCGTAACGAACCCTGAGAGAACCCAGAAATGTTGGCTTGTTTGTCGCAAATGTAAGGACGCTCTATTGAAACTGAGGACGACGCGTTCCGTGGTGGTATACTTGGGAAGTCCAAGGCCCTAAACCTTCGACCCGAGCCATACAGCCTGGGCCACAAAAGCCTAAACTATATAGAGTCGTTTAGGGTTTAGAGGTTCAGGGTTTCGTTAGTTTATTTAGGGTTTACTTTAACCCTGAAGAACCTACCTCTTTGAGGACTTATATAAGGAAATCATAATAAGGAACCCTAAAAAGGTAGGTTCTTCAGGGTTAAGGTAGGATTAAAACAGAACCCCAAATCCGAAATCGTGCAGGTGTGTGCTGATGCTCTTGCTGCTCATTCTCTTCGCCTTGGGCCCGTCAGGGGATGGGAGAGAAACCGACTTTAGGGTGAGGGTTCCGGAAGGATTCTAGTACTTACACTGAGCTTGGGAGTACCATACTTTAATACTCTTTCTCTTAAAGGAACCATTATGAAATAAGAGTTTAGACTTGTTTCTCCCTCTAGTACAGGCGCCTTCATGGTTAGAACGACTTTCGGGAACCCTAAACCCTAAACCATCTTAAACCCTAAACCCCTTAGGCCCTAAACCCTAAACCCCAAACCGTAAGCCCTAAACCCTCTATATATATATGTATATTTTTATACACACACACATATACATATACATATATATATATATGTTATGTAGTTTTATATTTTATAGTTGTAATTAGGAGCTCTCAGGATGATGCTTGCAAGTATCTATAGGATTCTACTATAAGGGTTCCATTAAGGGTCTACAGAGGTTTGTGGGGTTGACCAGTCCAGAGCACAGTTCTTTTTGTCAGGGCTCCAGGCTTCTATAAGAATCGATAAGAGGTTTTAGCGGAGCATGGGGGTTTAGTGTTTTAGAGTCTGGGCTATGGGCTTTACGGCATTAGGGAGTTGGGTGAAGGGTTGGGCAATCAAGGTTAATGAAGAGGATTTCGGGACTGGTTGCAGATTTTTGACATGCCTAGACTGGTACGGAGAAGTGCCGAACGGCATGTTAGCAGCGACTAGCGGTATCAAGCTCCAAGCGTCAAACGACTGAAGTTTAGAGTTTGGGACAACGGGTATGTCTATCCATTTATGAGAAGTGACGGTGACCTGCACAGACCAATTAGCTTTCGTTCACAGATTGGCCTGGCCGATCTTGTTAGTGCCTTGTACATAACCGTCGTGCGAAGCATAATTGCAATGTTGTCAACCAGCTACACCTGCCTAAGGGCCTATGTGCCAAAGCACACACTATTTGGGTACCTGTACCCTTTACCGTTTGGGCTAGGTCATATCCGGAATCTTGCTACAGTTACAGTAATTACAGGTTCGGTTTTACATAAGGTGTACATTACGTATCTGCTGAAAGGGTTCGGGAGTCTCTGACTTTGGAAGACGCTTGATCATATTGCTCCTTGCCCTGATATCTGTGCGTCGTGCTGCGCGCCCCCCCCCGAAGCAGTTCATCGTCATGGCCGACAGGCAGGCGAAGGTGCGGCCGGCGTAACATAGGGGCCTCCCGGGCAAGATTCACACGGAAATTGTCCATGAGGCTACATTGTAATTAACTATCATCTATAAACTACCTAAGCCCCAAACAAACCCTAAACCATCCAAGCCGCGACCCCACTAAGTCCCGACACCCTGAAAAGTCGTAAGTCGAGTTTACCTTTCCAGTGATTCCGACCACTCCTTATAGAATTCTAAATTATGAACCCCAAAAAGGAACTACTATGGGGCCTATGGGTAAACCCCACAGCCCTCCATTCCTAAACCCGCAAGCCCTGAAGCCCTCACCCTGAACCGTAAAATCAGGCCTATAGAGGCATGTGGGTGGTTGTCAAAATTATGGGCCCTTTTTGCCCCCCCCCCCCCAAAAAAAAAAAAACGGCACCTATTATTTAGGGTACCCAAAAAGGGACGCTAATTTTGACAACTACCCATGTGAGTCGAAGGACCTGGTACCAAGTTGCTGTTGTTTGGGAAGATGAGGGAGGGTTAGTATTTACCTTAACCCTGAAGAACCCACCTTTTTAGGGTTCTTTATTATGATTTCCTTATATAAGTCCTCAAAAGGTTTTGGTGTTTTGGGTTTGAGGCGCTGCTACCTCTTTTAAAAACCCTTAACCCTAAACCCTAAACCGGATCTCCTCAACACTGGTTGCTTTTGATTGCCGAGATGGCGGCAGGGTTTTGGAACAGACTTGGGACCCTAATCCCTAGATCATGATCCGCGATTACTTGCCTCGGTGCATGATTCCCTCGGAAGGGTGTCCAGAAGCTACATCTAGTGGGCGGTTATGTATACATATACATATATGTATATACACACATAAAAGTTTTACATAGTTTTAATACAGTTATGCATGCATATACATACACATACACCGTCGCGGGTATGTTTCTCGGAACAAATGCTTACTTCGTGTAAGGCACACTTGCACCCTGTATATCCTCACAATCTAGTGTTCGAGTGCCTGCAGTCATGCCAAGGTTGTACCAGCCCCTGCCTCAGTTGATTGCAATGGGCTCTGACTGGTGTTTTGGAAAAATAATTAGCGGGCTTTACTCCGACCCCCAAACGCTAGCGCGGGATCCTGAACATGCTCAGAAACCACCACTTCGTCACTCCGTGGTACAAGCCCGCATTTTTGTTGGGGGGACTGTTGGGATACTTATGAACCAAGCTGCGCCAGAGGCGTGCCCAGGCTTCCTCTTCCAGTGATTTGATCCGCCTCAACCTGTGGGTCTTGGTAGGAAAGGGAGGGGATGGGTTATAGGTGACTATTAGAATAAGGGCCCTTAAGGGACCATCATCGGGATCCATTCTCCCCCAGTAAGAAACCCTTGGGTTCCCTGGAGCTCAAAGTCGTAGTTGAGTGGCGATAATCGTAAAGCCTCCCCGCAACCTCCTGAAATTAGCAAGGACCCCCCCCCCCCAAAAAAAAAAGGCACCCTTAAATGCAACTGCACTTCAGCCTTCATCCTTGTTGAAGATACTTAGCCGCATTCATGCTGCCTCATAATAACACTAAACCCCAGACGACAAAGTGGCTTCTGTTGGTCCTGCTTCCGGGTTACTGAAACCCGCTGGCAGACACCTCAAATCCCGAATGGCGAACTTCTCAGCAAACATGCCCAGGGCAACATTTGCCAACACTTGCCGGCTGTTTGGGTGCAGGGGTTTACCCCAGACAGCCTTGTAGTCCTAAAGCCTGTACAGCCCAAAGCCATAAAGCCTAAGCCGTAGCCCTAAACTCCAAAGCCCACAGACCAAACGAAGAAGGAGCCCCTGTTTTCCTGCCCTATCGTTCTTCAGGGCACGGCTGCGGCCGGGATCTACTTTTACCCAGAGAAGGCCGTGTACTGTTCGTGTCCGACTGAGGGTGTAACGGCGTAGGGGTGAGGTATCAGGGTTTAGGGATACTGACGAAGCAGCTAGGCTTGTAGGGCCTTCTAGCATGGGGGATACTCTGTGTTACTTGTTCGTCGGTTGTTTTAGGGTGTAGGCTTAGGGACCTTGATGCAGTTAGGCTGCTGTTCTAGATCGCGGGCCCTACTTCCATAATAATGGTGGTAGCATTGTAAACCTAAATCTTCTCCATCTTGAACCCGTGAAGCCCTGAACCTTGGACTTTAAAGTCTTCCCTAAACCCTAAACCCTAAGCCCCAAACCCCCGGAGCCCTACACCGAGAACATTTGTGAGCCCTCCGGCAATGCTGTCGACAGCGATTTCGAAACAGAAGATCTTAGGGTTTAGGGTTTAGGGTCCGGAATCACTGAATGTCTGCTTATTTAACAAAATAGCACCGTCTGGTTCCTATACTGCAAGTACCATAGTCTTCAACCCTCAATCCTGAAGCCAAGAGCACCCTAAATCTTAAACCCTGAACCAAAACCTAGCCCGAGACCTCACACACCTAGTAACGTGGGGTGTTGACTCTAGGGTTGCCTATTGCTTTACTCTAGGGATTTGCAAAAGATTTAATGGACTTTCTGCAGGATTAAGGGTTGAACGAGGGTTGCTTTTAGTGTGTTTTTGCAGGGGTTTGTCAGCTGAAGCAGTCGCTCAGCAATTTAAGGCCCAAAGCCCTGACCCCTAAACCCGAAACCAAAGCCCCTCACCCCTCAACCTTGAACCCTAAACTCCTAATCCCCTATAACCCTAAACCCCAAAACCCTAAACCCCGAAACCCTAAACCCCTCAACCCTAAGCCCCTAAACCCCTGAACCCGAAATTCCGCTGCTAGAAGAACTCTGGGCGACAGTGGACTCGAATTCCCTGGCTCGTCTCCGGGCCCCCGGGCTCCGATCTTTGCGATCTACTTCTTATTACTTGGAGGGTCATGGGACTTAATGAGTAAGGTTATAAGTACCTTAAATGAGGTTATAAGTAGTAAATTAAATGGGGTTATAACTACCTCAAATGGGGTGAAAAGTACCTTAAATGGGGTTATAAGTACCTTAAATGGGGTTATAAGTACTTTAAATGGGGTTATAAGTACCTTAAATGGTGTTATAAGTAGTTATGCGTATGGTCACCTTGTTTATAACTCGAGTTACTAAGTCCCATGATCCTTTAAGTACCTGTTCTTTTTGCTTTGTTAGAAGGATTTTGGTGGTCATCATGATGATGGTAATGATGATGATGATGATGATGATGAAGATTGAGTTTATGGTTCTTTAAACTTAGGATTTAGGGAAAGCCCTTTTGCACAAACCCTGAGGCCTAAGGGCCTTAAGCCTCTCAAGCCCGCGCCTCAAAGCCTTACAGACAGCAAATCGAAGCGCCAAAACGGATGTAGCGCCCCACAACAGCAAATTGCCTGCACAGGCCCAAAAGCAACAAGCGCTATGTCAGCACTACAGTGTACCCCAAGCCTCTATTCTAACTCTAGAGAACCTCCATTATAAGCCTGACCCTTATTATAGTATCTTTTTCAATTTTGCACCTTAACCCTAAACCCTAAAACAGAAACACTAAACCCTAAAACAGAAACCCTAAACCCTAACACCTTAACAGGAACCCTTGTCTGATCCTAAAGGGTGCCGGGTCTTACTCGCCAGGCCAACACGCTCCTGTAGTACCTTTTCTAAATAATTAATTCACACCTTAACAGGAGCTCTATAATAGTCTGATAAACCCTAAACCCTACCCCCGGGCCTGGACCCTGCGGAGAAAAGGTCACTGTGCTTAAAAAAAAACCCTCCCCTTACCCCCCC
>BGNK01001438.1:4856-19095 GCA_003297005.1 Symbiodinium sp. clade A Y106 | reverse complement strand
GGGGTTAGGGTGTTGTTTCAGGGTTTATCTGGACCCCAAAGGTACGTAAACGTAGAATCATGGCCTTTTACAGGTTTTGGGCCATTGATTTACCTACTTTGGCGGGGTCTAGGTAGGGTCTAAGGCTTTGGGTTCAGGGTTTGGGTTTTGTTTTTTTGGTTTTAGGGTGTAGTGGTGCAGGTACGAGGGGTTGAGCGCTTAGGGGTTTAGGGGTTGTTTGTCGGCGTGGTTGAAGTTAGAGGCATCTCTGTTTTGGTAGGTTCTCGAGAACATACGGTTAGATAAGATACATTCGATTTCTGACTTGTCGTACCAGCCTCTATCTGCAACGAAACCGTGTCTTCTTCGGGCTTTACAAAGCCACCACCATTGCTGTCTCTAGACTCTAGACTATAAACCTGAGCACCAGAAAGGATCTCACTTAAACCGACAAGAAATCTCGAAGGAACTCTTAATTACAAAAATGTTTTCATTTCCATAGTCCTTTGATCCGAAGAGTATCCCCCGCAGCTGCACAGGACCACCCGCGCATGTCAATGTACGTGCTGTCCGGCCCTTAGAGAGTCTGAGTTGGCCCAATTCTGGAGAGAAACCTAAAACAGAAATCAAAACCCTAAGATTTTTTAGGGTCTAGGGTTCAGTGTTTAGGGCTTATACACTCTGAACCCTAAATATCCCACGGAGAAGGGCGACTGCACGTAAAGAACAGAGCCTAAACGCCCGAAGCCCTAAGCCCTTGAAGCCCGAACACCAAGCGCAGCCCCACGACCCAAAAACCCTCAAACCCCAAACCCCATGGGGCTTTATACGGGATCTATAGGGTATAGGAGTTGTCTACAATAGAAGCCCAAAAGTTGGAAACCCAATAGCCTCAATCCTTAAGAGTAATGTATGGGGAATCCCAGCACTATTTGGCCGTACAAAGGGCATACCAAACCCTAAACCCTAAACCCCTAAACCCTAAACCCCTAAAACCCCTAAACTTCAACCCCTAAACCCTAAAACCCCTAAACCCCTAAACCCCTAAACCCTAAACCCTAAAACCCTAAACCCCTAAACCCCTGAACCCTAACCCTAAACCCCAAACCCTAAAACCCTAAACCCCTAAACCCCTGAACCCTAACCCGTCATCCGGTTTCCAACTTTTTTGTGGTTTACTGTAGACCGATGTCGTGGATGGAAAGTCGAGGGGTTTTGCGGCGATTTTTGGGCCTTAGAGTTCAGGGTTTAGGGTTCAGGGTTGAGGGTTTAGGGGTTTTAGGGTTTAGGGTTTGAGGGTATAGGATTTGAGGGTTTAGGGTTTAGGTTTTAGGGCTTCTTGATTTAGGGTTCGTATGTTGGCGTCTTGTATCTAGGAGGTTGTGGGTTTGGGGTTCCAACGTCCGCACCTGGACTGCTATTCCCATTGGTACTTGTTGACCATATCCCTGTTGTGTGAGTATTGCCTTCTGCTAATTTCCGAACATGCGTACCCTCTTTCGGGAGATTAACCAACTCAAAATCCGAAACAAGATCTTTGCATAGTACAAGTCGAGGAAGACACTGAAAACGTGTACCTTCGAACGGGATTGGTGTGGGGTTGTTGTGGGAACGCACACGCGGAGCCAGAAAGTGCTTGCCGCTGTTTGCCTCTGTTTTATGTGGTTTGTGTGTTTTTATCCGGGGTTTGTTTCTAGTGGGTTCTGTCAAGGTTTAATCTGTTTCTTGTGGGGTTTCGGAAGGCTCATATCTGAGTTGAAAGACCCCAAATGAAAGAACGCATGGATGTGACATTCTGAGTAGTGCTTGAACGGGTTTCACTGTTGCTGACCATATTAAGGATCCTAACGCCCAGGAAAGGTGGGACTTCTGTGGGTTCAGGCTTCGAACAACCAGACGACCTAGAACCTTAAAGCCCTAAACCCAGGGATCAAGGTTAGTTCCTAAGCATTTGTGTGGCCCCTCCTCCCCTTAGAACTAAATAAGCTCTGCATTCGTCAACCTCAGTTGTGGGATCCAGGCACTTAGCACGAAGGTGATTGTGCGCTTGGTTAAGGGAACCCAGTTAAAGTTTATCAGAAATCTTATACAACCTGACTTGCAACCTACTTACTAGGTCCCCAGAGACTCTAGAGTCAGGAGAACCAAGCCTAAGCACCCAAACCTTTAAGCCCTAAACCCCAAGCCTAAGCAGACCAAGGGCGGCCGTGAGTGCTTTGTCCTTGTTGGGCATCCTTGCCAGCTGCTGCTGCCGGTCTAGCACGGGCCTCGGGGCTACCCCGTGCTCAGAGCTTTAGGCTTCATGGGTTCCCTTTTTTCAATTGTAGGGTTCGGGTGTTTGGGTTTATGGTATCATCGTTTGTGTAAGTTCTTGTTTGAATGCACCATTTCTTGGGTCCAGCGCTGTGATGATTCTGACAGGTAGCTTGATGATGATGCTGATCGTGGTGATGCTGCGATGATGATGATGTTGGTCCGGACCTGATGTGGACAGTTACCATGTTCGCGAACCTGGCCATCCGGGCTGTTCTTTTCTGAGAACTTCGCTGCTGCTTCCTTTTACTATCCACGAAGACGCTTTAGAATTTTTTGGGGTGTATATAGTACTATAATCAAATAAAGGACCCACCCCGAGGAACAACATCGAGATTATGCAGGGCAGGTGGTGGGCGCGACAGTCCAAGCAATTGCATTGCTCGCAGCAGCTGAAGCAGTAGTAGCTGTACCTGTTCCTGAGCCCTACATCCTAAACCCTTAAGCCCTAAACCCAAAACCCTGAACCCGAAACGCGAAGCCCTAAACTCTAAACTTTTGATCCTCAGGCCCTACCCATAGGCCCCATAGTAGTTCCTTTTTGGGATTACCTTATAGATCTCTAAATATGAACCCCAAAATCGAACTACCATGCGCTAGAGCCAGCAGCCAACACTCTGAACTCGCAACCCGGCGGGCCTCGGGTGGGTAGCGAATGATTTCTTGCACTGATGCAAAAGCTATCATGCGAACTTCTATTGGGGTTTAGGGTTGGTAAGCCTCAAGGTTTCCGTAGGGATTTGTTTTTAGAGGTTTGGGGGTTCAAGGGTTTAAAGTTTAGGATGGTTCAGTGCTCAGGACGACAGGCTCGAGTTAGCAGATTTGGCTTGTTTGTGGTGTCACTGCTTCAGCGTTTAATATGATTGCCCGTCTAGGGTTTAGAGTTTAGGCCCGGAGTTTCTACAACTCCGAAGGATCCTCAGTCCCTGTAGTCATTAACCCCCGGCCAACGGCAGATTCTCAGCGACCGCTGATATACGACTCCATCCAAGAGACGGGGGCCTCAGTTGGGGTGGATCAGGGTTTCGGGAGTCCCGGAGAGACATTCATATTGTATTAGATCATCTATCATATACTGTAATGTTATATTCTGTTATTACTTTCTTACAGTATACTAGATTAGAATTATCATATTAGTTTAGAGTGTTCTGAGGAGGTTTCCGGTTTAGGGTTTGTAGTAGGGTTTGGGGTTTGGGCGTCAGGGTTCAGGGTTCAGCCGTTTGGTCTGGTCAGGTCTAGTCCGGTCTACGTTCAATGGTCACTGCATTAGGGGTACGAAGTTGCTGCCAGCTCAGCAAGACTAGAAATCGAGCCTCGGGTGTATTACGGTGATGGTGTTACTGGTGTTGCCCACCCGGAACCCTCAACCCTATCCATTGTATATATCCTAGCGTATTTGTGTATGATTATTCCTAGCCTAAGCAAAGTGGTTCTTTAAATGTCTTCTACTTTTACATTATTACTGTCACAAGTTATTGTTATACAATTTTATGCGAGCTACACTATTGTTCGTATTATGACTATGATTCTGCTGATCTTTGATTCTCGTTATTGTTATGACCACAGTTCAATTGTGAAAATTGTTGAAATGAAAACAGCAGTGTTAAAACCTACTATGAGTCCAGGGTTGGCACCTTTGTTCAAGGCACTTCTCTGATTGAGAGAAAAGCCTCCTGGCCGTTGATTCCGAATGGTTTTGGGTAGAGCGTACTCACTTTTCCCACAGTTTGGGCACTACTTGGACCCTATAAACCCTAACCTTTTCAGGGCTCCTTATTATGACTAGTATGATTGCCTAAGTAGGTTGCCTAGGGTCTAGGTAAGCCCTATAACCCTGAACACTGAACTTACTAAACCCAAAACTCTTCGAGCCTGGGGCATAGGACTTAAGCAGCATGAGCCAGTAAGAACGATGCCTGCCCTCCTTTCGAAGTCCCCCGAGCATCTTCGACATAAGTATTCTTTCTCGGAAAAATGGGTGGGAACCCACTAGTTGGATTTCCAAAGAAGAGATCACAATTGCAGGTTTAGGGGTTTAGGGTTTAGGGTTAAACCCTAAACCCTAAACCTTACCAAGAACCGTGGTTGAGAGACATGCCCATGACCAGTCTTTTGGAGGATTCTTATTTCTTGCAGTCATGGCTTCGTTTTTCCGTGATAATGTCTCACAAGGGCCTAAGTTTTCAACCGCAAGCCCCTAAACAATATCACCCAGGCGAGTTTGGTGCTGCGCAGCACGGACAACTTCCCGAATGGGGAATGGCCCAAGGGACGACGGATCGCTAGCCTGGCAGCGTTTGATAGGGTGTAGGGTTTTTGGGGGATTTCAAGTTTAGGTCCAGAGTTTAGGTGTAAGGTTCAGGCATATATAAAGTTTAGGTTCAGAGTTTAAAGTTTATAAGGTTCAGGCTGTAGGGCTTTTAGGATCAGGCTTGTTGATGTCTTGCGTTATGGCCTTGGCCTTCCAAAAGTCACGACGTCGGAGGTTGTGGCTGAGGCTGTTTCGGCTTTTGGGACTGAGGGCTTAGGGTTGGTTTAGTGTGTGTGTGTGTGTGTGTGTGTCGGGGGGGAGGGGACTCTTCAGCGTCGAACCCTAAAGCCCGCAGCAAGGCCCTCAAAGAAAGAACCTGCAGGAAACCCTAAAGCCCTAAAGTTTGAGCCCCAAACCCAGTAAACCCTAAACCCCCAATATTAACCCTAAAGCACTATCACCCCTAAGCCCGAAGTTTGAGCCCTAAGTGGTCGAACACCGGTAGGAGTTGAGGAGCTGTGATTTTTGGGGGGACTTTGGGGGCTCGAGGGGTTGGGGCTTCAGGGCTTCAATCATGGGACTTGGTAAGGAAGGATATAAGTACCTTAGTTGGGGTTATAAGCAATGATAAGTCTATTGTTACCGTATTTATACGCCTAGTTACTAAGTTCGATGATCCATTAAGTAGGGTTTGGAAGGTTAGAGGGGCCTAGAATAGAAGTTCCGGGGTGCAAGGCATTTGCAGAAGAGGGGGAGTACATTCGTTTGAACCGGCCGCGCTACGCTAAACTGAGTTTTGTGCTTTGGGGTATAGGGCTAAGATCGGCAGATCTTCCTTTTTGGTTTCAGAGTTTGCTATTCGGGCTTTTTGGCGTAGGAACAAAGATACTCTCTGGCTCTAGGCTTCATGGTGGTTGAACTCCTGAACGTCCGACCCGGCTGAAATCTCAGTCTACTATCTCTTTTTGCATGGGGGTTGCGTAGGGTTGTGTAAGTGGGTAGCAGGGAGCAGGGTGTTCGAAATTATAAGCTGCCACACTGGCCAGGGGTGCGTGCTGCGCCTACCAGCCACTGCTGCAAGTCGAATCAGGCCTGGAGATCCGAGCTTAACCCGGTTTAGGCTTCAGGGGTTGGGGGCACAAACGAAGACAATGTGCAGTCAGTACATGCAGCCGTTAACCAGGTTACCTGTGACAGCAGATGTGTACATTCCGGCAACCTGCTTGAAGTCTTCCAAACCTACTATTTTGGGGGTTCCTGATTATATGTATGGTATAATGGGCCCTCAAACCCCACTCTGACTATTACGGCCCCTATATTACTGTCACCTTGTCCATCAGGTCTCGCCCACTGCACTGCTTTGTTCGGGAGGTTTTCTGGGAATGGGGTCAACTTCGCTCGAAGCCGGTGGAGATCCGCGGAGCGGTTGGGCCGATGGATCTCCCACATGAGGAACTGAATACGCAATCCTCCCCCAAAATGTCAATTTGGAATCTGGAGCCCCCAAAGCCCAAACAATGTACTAACCCAATGAAGGGGCCTTTTGGGGGAATTCCTCATGATAATTATAGTGTAAGATACCCCAAAACCCCCATTCTAATTGTGCAAGCCCCTACAGTAGGCGCACTCCCACCCTCCACCCCGAGCCCCTCAAGTTGAAAATGGCCTGTTCTACGAGAGAGATGCCTTGATAACCCTACAGCCGAACCTTACGGGACAACACGAGAGATGTTCCTGGATCAGGCGCTGGCGAACCGATTCTTCCAAAAGCTGCTGCTCACGCCGCTGGCTTTCCTTTTCGAGAAGTGCAGGGCTCTTTTTGGGGAGGTTGAGGGTTAGGGGTTTGGGAGATTACAGGATAGCCCTTCTCTGTGTTAGGGATGGCAAAGACCATAGGATGGCTATGTAGGGGTGTTTAGGATGGGTTTACCAGGTGCCGCTTTTGGGTCATTCATTCGGCCTCGTATTTGTTTTCAAAGAATCCTGATTCTAAGTATCCTTCAGGGCAGGGCTTTTCGACCCTTACTTTATTGTTTGGGAATTTCTTCGTTGCATTCAAAACCTTGCTTCAATAATCAGTGGTCCTGGTTCGCCGCAGTTTTCTCTACCGGTATTTCTGAAGAGAAGACATCTGCTGAACTCTCAGCATCTGTCTCAGCTGTAGTTTCGGAATTTCAGGCATAGGTGTCGATGCCCACAACCCTAAACTCTAACTGACAGGAAGATTCGGATGCGCAGTGTTCGTGGTGGCGTTTGCGATGCGAGCCAGCGACCGGGAGTACCAACAGCATTACTGTAAGCCCGAACCCCCACAGTTCACAACCAGAACCCAGACTCTCGTAGGTGAAGAGGGTTTACAGTTAGGACATAGTTTGCATTAGGGTGCTTACAACCTCAATCATACCCTAGGTAGTCCGGTGCATGACCTATCAAACTGAAGCCCCTTTGCGCAACCCGTTGAAATTGGTGTGTACTTTGGACCCATAGGCTTGTAGAGTTGAGCCGGATGCCCAGATGTCATGATGGACCACGCGAGACATTGGCCTTGGGCCCAAAAGGACCTCGCTGGGGGGGGNCCTTTCGCCCACCGTGAGTATTTTGGTTGTTTGTTGCGCCCAGAGGGTGTAGAGGTTGGCCGGGGCGCCCAAGTTGTTAGGGGGCCCCGCGGGAAATGTGGCTTGGGCCCAAAAAGGCCCCCCGAGAGACTGGGGCTTGGGGCAAAAAGGGCCCGCGGGGGGGGGGGGGGGGCTATACCTGGGCCCCCGAAGTATGTAGACATATGTAGAATCACAGCTCTTTATAGGTTTTGGGCCATTATTTTGCATACTTTTGGGGGTTTGGGTAGGGTTGATGGCTGTGGCTTGCCACCGGGCTCGCAGGACGATACTCTCAGGTTTTAGGCCCGAAGACAACACTGTACAAGGCTTTTGGGTTCTGTTTGGCCTTGGGGGTGAGTTTACGACGTAGCTCAGAGAGCCCATACCGTTCATACCTGCTGCCGTTATGGCAGCATAGGTGCCAAAAGCCGAAGGTGTCGTGTCACTGATAGATACGGTCGTCGTGCGTTGGGTTTTGGATGTTTAGGTTTCATGTGTGGTTCGAAGTCATTTTTCAGCTTTGGGAGGTCCGAAATCCAATGGGGAGCTTTAGCTTAGGACAAGCTTTCCTATTCGAGAGGGGTTCGTGTTTCCAGGTTATCGGTCAAAGACAAAGCTTCCCTGCACTTCTACTAGGACCTAGAGTAGGCCCTTATTCCCTTTTTAACGGTTCAGGTTCCCTTCTAAGCTCCTTTAAACCAAAAAGGGCACCCTTTTTGTTCCCAGGTTTCTCTTGGGTCTAGTCTAGGTCTCCCTGTAGTACCCCTTTGCCCTTTTCTTCTTCTCCTGGGAGAAAAGATACCCTAAACCCTAAACCCTAATTTAAGGGGATGCAGGCTTTGCTCCGATCTGCTTTGTCGGCCCTCTACTTAAACCCCAACCCCCCTAAACCCTGTTGCATCCCTGAGTCGGAAAGGTTCTTGCAGTTTAGGGTTTGGGCTTTTAGGGTTTAGGTGTTTAGGCGTGGGACCTGGGGCCTCAGGGAGCATAGGCTTACATAAATTGGTGTTATACGTACCTTGATTCGGGGTATATGTCTCGCGCTTGGCGCTTGGGACCTATAATCTATACTTTCAATACTCTATAATCTATACTTTTGATATTAATATTAATCTGTTGTTGCTACGTCCACTGGTCCGTCAAGTAAAGTGCCGAGCTCGAACCAAGTGGCCTGTATCAGGAGCCATCAGGACATGTGCTATCGGCACAAGGCGCGGTCTGTGGGTTGGGCAGCAGTCAGCCAAACAATCCGGGATTCGGGCGTGAGGCGATAAATTAGGGTGTATACCCAAGCCCTGAAGCCAAAGAAACCGCTAAACACTGAAATGACAGAAGCTTCTTCCATAGCCAACTTGTTTGACCTTGCAGGGTTGCGATTCTCCAGTATGCGGGGTAAACAGGCGGTCCATTTTTGGAGGCGTGGCCTCTTTGCGTCAACCCAAAGCCTCATAGCAGGTGCCACCTGCGGAGATTCCGCTCCTCCTCCATGCGCTGCGAAAGCGCGGCACGAACCGTTGCTTGCTACGTTAACTGGAGATTCGATAGGGTCTGCACAGCTGCACAACATGTCGGGAACTGCGGATACCCTGATGCACGAAAGTTATTCCGATATCCTGGCCTCGCACCCACAGGCCATGCGGAGGGGTGAGGTTGTAGTTTTCAAACCGAATCCCAAATGGCTTAACTTGAAAGGCACCCCGTATCTCGAAGCTCCGGGCCGTTAGTTCCAAGCAATGTACTTGAGGGGCCTTAATTCGGATTTGCGGGTGACCATATCCATATACATATATATATATATATATATGATCCCGGTTCGGCCGTCNCCCCCCCTGTGGTGTGGTGGTGGGTTACTTCCCTCACCCCCCTGTGGTGTGGTGTGGTTGTGGGTCGCTTCCCCCTCCCTGTGGTGTGGTGTGGTTCGGGTGTGGGCTTTGGTGGTTCTCCCCCTTCCTCCCCTGTGGCGTGGTGTGGGTTGGGCGGTTCCCCCCTGCATGTTTGGATCTGCTGGGGGTGTTTGGCAAACCCATGCTCATGATGATATTGATATTGATGATGATGATGATGACGATAATCATGATCATCATTATCACAATCATCTTGGTGTTTCTTTGGTTGGGCGTCGGGCATCTTCGGCCCACGTGCCTGCTGACGATTATCGCTTGATTGACCGTGGGGGCACGATCTTTGTGACAGTTGTCGTTTTGGGGCAATCGGAATAGGGTCGCAATGGGTCAACTGTCACAGGGATCGGGCCTGTCAGGGAACGTGGTCCACGTGACTGNGGGGGGGGGTCGGCGAACCGAGAACCGGGATCATATATATATATAGTTTTGCATGTTTATGTGTTATATAGTATGATAAGACAAACTCCAATCCCAGAGTCGAATCTCCGTTGCCTTCACGGTCAGAGCGTGAAGAAATTTAGTCGCTCAGCTTGCGCCGCTTTTCCAGGGTGGGCTCAAGCACGGTTTGGGCCCAACCCCCGAGCCCCACGACGATAATAAAGGAGCCCAAAGTACCTACATTTATCAGACTTTATCACATTCATACTGTAAGAAGCCCGAAACCTTGTAGTAGCCCTTCTGAAACCCTCCATTTCAGTCACGAAACGACCTGCAAAACCCTATTCCATTTATGAAGGCTCCTACATTCAAACCTTGAAAGGAAGCTCTCTTCTGGATTCTGAAGGCTTCGCAGTAGGGTGTCTCTTTCCTTAGGGTTCCTTAATATGAGGCGCTACTGCAAGTCTGATGCGCCTATGTTATTTAGGGTTTAAGGTTGCAGGGTTTCGGGATTTCGGACTGCAGAACGCCGAAGTCGAAGCCAAGACCATAAATCCAAAACTATATGAGCCTGAGGCCGTAATCGAGCTAGGCTGCGAAAAACCGTGCGCCCTTACAAGACGGGCCAATAGCCCGCATGTTTTGAGAGCTTCCCTGACCTTGTACCGGGATCTTGTCGGGTCTCTATCAGAAGATGTGGTGTTCATTACTGGCCCTCATTTGCGGGATGTAGTACTTCGAGTTGATGATGGGGCCGCAAAACATGTAGAAGCCGAGACAAGTGCAAATGCTTTTCCCTAGAGTTCCTGAGTCTGATTGAAGTATACGTTAACTTCTATACTACCAAAAGACAAGAAATCAACAAGTACTATGGGCCTTTAGATTAAAGAAGTAGTACGCATGGACCACCACGGCTGGATTGCACTTCGTTGTATCGGCCCCCAGGGCCCTAAACACACGAATCCGACACACCTGAGCCTTTGTTCATGGAGGTTTGATGATGGCAGGGCTTTCGCACTCAACCCTAAACCGCAAGCCCTAAACCCTCTTGCCCTAAAGCCCTGAGCATTAAATCTTAAACCCAAAGCCCTAAACCCTAAACTCCAAAACCCTAAACCCTATAAACCCCTAAAACCCTAAAACCCTAACAACCCTATAAACCCTATAAACCCTAAACCCCTAAGCCCTAAACCCTAAATCGGCTACTAAAGCCCGGAAATCAGGGTAAGGGCTGCGTTGGGATCTGAGGGGTTGGGGTTTGGGGCTTCGCATAGAGCGGTTTAGGGTTTAGGGGTTTAGGGTGTAGGGGTTTAGGGTTTAGGGTTTAGGGTTTCGGGTTTGTTTGACTTCGTACTGCTGGGTTTGGGCGATTTGGGGGTTCAGGGTTTTGGTTTGGGGGCTTTGCGGGGCTTGTTGGGGATTTGATGACGAACGCAGCTTCCGGCAGCTACGGGTTATTGCAAGTAAGGCATCAGGAGGGTTCTCAACACCTCGACTGGGGGGGATCAAAAAGGGTTCTAGAAGGGTTTCACAAGGTTTTCGGCAAACGGTTTCCGCAAACTCGACCTTGAACTTTGAATCGCGAGAACCGACCTTTTTGACCCCTGAACCCTAAACCCTGGGCCTTCATATACACCTAAACAGCCTTGAATCCTAGACTCTAATTTCTATACCGTAAGCCCTAAACCCTAATACCTTCTTTTCCACTTGGTCAGTTCGTAGTGCATCGCAAGATCCCAGATCAAGGACACCTGCAGGCATAGACCGGCAGCTGCTTCCAACATCGACCAAAGCTTACGCCTGAGGGTTTAGGACTCGGGCTTCGGGACTTTGGGTTGGCGTTGGTTTAGGGTTCAGCCCTTGGGGGCTACCTATAGTCTCCATTGTAGTTCCTGTTTTGGATAACCAAAATCTCGGTTATAGGATCCTAACCATAAAACTGGTTAACCAAGAAGGAACTACAATGGAGACATATGGAGACTCTAGGTATAGACTTATTTAGGGTGTTCTGATTTGTTTTGTTTAATCTTGCTAAGGGTTTGTATGACTCGGGGTTTACATAGATTAGGGTTTAGGACTTGCAGTGTTTAGGGTCCAAAATGGGGTTTAGCTGTTGGATTTGGGGTATATGGTTACGAAGGAAGCACCTGCTGGCGCTTCACGTGGCAGACGCCCCGGCAATCTCAGAGAGAGATCTCGCAGCCAAGATCGTTGGATCCTGGCTTCTTCCGCCTTTGGCCCGTCTTAGAACGTAACTTAGGGTGTGGTGTTTAGGGCATAGGGTTTCGGGTGTCCTAGAACGCGTAGGGTTTAGGGTGTCCCATGTAGTTTAGGGTGTATGTCTTGATATTGCGTTGGCTGCCGTAGTCTAGTGCAAACGACATAGGCTTACTGGCACTTAAGCCGACCAACACATCAACGTAAAGGCACGCTTAGTTAAAGAACATACACAGCAATCTAATTTGCGTACGTGTACGTATTCTTTTGCTTGGCTGGGCTTGACTTGGTGGTGCTGTTATGTGTCGGGTGTTTGATTGTTTGTTTGACCTGGCTAATGAAGCCCCCAGTCTGTCCCTAAACCCTAAACCCCTAAACCCTAAACCCAAGGGTACTGCGACTGCTACTTGCCGCCCCTGAGATCGAAACCCTCAGCACCACCAAACCCGAAATCAGGAACCTTAAGGCAGCCCGTGGTTCGAAACCCTCAGACAGGCCTGGAACCCAAATAACCTACAGTAGAAGCCAGAAAGTTGGAACATCAATATCCTCATGCCCTTAAGGTAAGGTATAGGGGATCCCAGCATGAATCATCCTAAATCGATGTTCCAACTTTCTGGGGTTCACTATACCTTTTTAGGGTTCCCTAATATGATTTCTTTTTGTATGTCCTTGAAAAGGTAGGTTATTTGGGGCTAAGTGGGGCCTGAACAATTAGAATAGGGTTTGGGGGGTATCTTCTACTTTAATTGTCGGAATGAGCCCCCCCGAAATCCCTATTCTAATTTTTTAAGGGCCCTACATCACATCCCGAACCCCACACCCTGTTATCTAGAAGCCTCTAGTCCGGTAATTATGTACTTGACGGTTCATGGGTAGTTATAAGTGGGGTTATAAGTCCCCTAGGCTAATATGGGTTGTAGTTATGGTTACCCTACTTATCCCCCCACATGAACCTCTGAGTAGTTGTTCCTGAGGGCTCCGTCTTGTAAGCACCACGTAGCCCCAACAGTCATCCCTCATTGTTTAGGCCCCTATACTAGACTCTTGTGGTATAGCAACTTGTATGAAGCCCTTTGAGCGGAGCCCTGAAACGCGCACTAGATTAAGCTTACAGAGCTCTTACCCTCAACCCTAAAACCCCAAACTCCACAACCCTAACCCTAAATTCATTTGATCGACGAAGGGATCTGGCAGTTCGTTCCGTTGCTCTGTTGGCAAAGCCACTCCTGGGCGACTGCCGTACGTTTGCTCTTCCCCGCAGCGGGTTCAGGATTAGAGTTTCGAAACCAGGGACATGGTGTAGGGTTTAGGGGTTTATTTGGTTGATATTTAGAATGCTATATAAGGTAATCCCAAAAGGGAACTACTATGGGGCCTATGGGTAGGGTCCTAAGCCCTGGACCCTAAGCCGCGGGATAAGGTTTGGGAGTTCCGGGTTTCGGGTTTCGGTTTTGGGAGTCTGCGTGGGCTTCGGATATCTGGGAGTTCTCGGTATAGTTCTTTGAAAGCGGGCATTGGGACCTAGGACCTTAATCGTTTCATGGCTTGCTGCTCTTATGGAGTACCCTAAACTCTAAACCTTTAGGAACCTTCCTAGACCCCGCCCAACTATCCTCTAACAAACCCCAGATGCCCACTATTAAGGGCCATAACGGGCTCCGTTAAAGGGCCCTTGTGGGTCCTCGTAGGGATTTCGGATTTATTTGGTGTTCCGAGGTTTGGTGGCACTGTCACAGCAGCTGAAAAGCCCAAGTCCAAGCCTCTCATTCACAACACGTCTTTTGACTCCTAGAAGGTGCTCACCCAGCTGCGGGCGCGGGCAGAACTCGCATACAATTCTGTGGCAAACCCCATGTCAGAAGCCCAACCCGACAGCTAACCTAACCACCGGACCCTAACCCCAACCCACCCAGCCGCAGAGAGACGATAATTAACTTGAGTGGCCTGCGCACTCCAATGATGAGCCAGGTCGTGCACAAAATCCATGTGCTTACACGGTTTCGCGAGGAGAGAGTGTTCTATGGGATTCAACCCTTGACCACTAAACCCAAGCCTTAAGCCCCAGACTAGACTCTAAACTTAGACTCTAAGCATAAGCTGTATAAGCCTTGATCCCTAAATCAGTTTCTCCTCTAAGCCCCTGGGCCCATTGCATAAACCTTCAGCCCGACCCGACGCTGATGTTGTGCAGCTGCTGCTACGACGACCCCTCCCCCCTCTCGCCTCTGCCACTCCCTCCCTCCCTCACTCATGCCTCGCTCACTCACTAAACTATGACGACTACTGCGATGCAGACGACTACGCCTCCTGACGACGACCACTCCGGCTCCTGCTCCNAGGCCTAAGGTCCCTGACACGCAAACTGAGACTGAACAGCATGCCTTGGAAGCCTGTGATAAGAAAGATCTTTTCGTGACTCAACTCTCAGTATCAGCATCTATATATATATATATACAAGCCTTACTAATATATATATATATACATACAAGCCTTACTAGACCACAAGTTGTGCAAAGCGCAGAAATATCCTAGTCCCCGACCCAGAACCTCGAAGTTGACTCCACGCATCTCAGGAAGACCAGTCGTGGCAATCGTCG
>BGNK01001437.1:45800-147997 GCA_003297005.1 Symbiodinium sp. clade A Y106 | reverse complement strand
GCGCACGGCTGTAGTCAGTACTCTGCTAGAACCTTGAGCAACAGGCATAGATATATGCAAGTGATACGTGAGACAGGAAGGGCACCTGGATGTGTAACATCAGTGTTTCACCCCCCCCGGGGTGGTTCATTGGGGTGTGGGGTGCATCAAGCACAAATGCTCAAACAACTGCACGATTCCCAACCCTAAAAGTCACGAGCACAGTAATGCACAAAAAAGCCAAACAAAATCTGGCATCTACGGCCAGGGCGGTGGCAGATTTCTTAAAACGTTGGTTGTTTTGGAAACTTTTTTGGGATTTCTGAGCATTCCTGTGTTTTGTGACGTTTTGTGTTGGAAATTTCGGAATGGTTAGAGCAGTACATTGTTTTGCGAGGTCAGGACACGCAACACGAGTGCTCAACAAATTCCAACATTTCCAACCCAAACCTCACGACACATGCTCAAAAGATCGAAAGCCCAAAGTCTGGCATCTATTGCTAGGCCGGTGGCAGATTTCTCCGCAATTTTGTAGTTGTTTTGAGCATTACAGTGTTTCGTGAGTTTCAGGGTTGGGAATGTGGTAATCTTTCGGGAATCTTTTGAGCATTGCACTGGGTTTTGAGGTTCAGGACACGAAACACTGTAATTCTCATTTAGTCGTGAGTCTCAGGGTTGGGAAAGTTGCGAACATTTCAGCATTTCGGTGTGCCGTGTCCCGAACATGGAGCACCCTAAAGCTCAATTAATTGTGAGTTGCAGGGTTGGGAATGTTGGAAATAATCCCTTCATCCGTTTAATAACCCCCCCCCCCCCAAATNCCCCCAAATATAAAGAAATATTTCGGGCCTTTAATGTCTAATATTAGGGGGATTTCGGGTGGTTTTAGGCTTGATTTTCCGAAATTCGAGTCTAGAATTTTGAATCCCCAGGGTGCGCGTCTAACGAAAAGCATGGGATCGGGAACGGGAGGAGCTCCCAGGCTCAGGGCCAGTAATTGCTGTCTCGAATCCGGAACTCCCAGGCTAGGCAGCGGGGTGCGGAAAGGGGCGGAATGGCGTGCGCAGGCTGAGAGGAGTACATTCTAGACGGCAAAACCCTGAAATTCCCACATCCGGACTCCCTCGGACGCTGCGCTCCTGCTCCAAATGTCCGCGTTCCAATTCCAGAAACGTGTCCTGGCCCGGTAGTTCCAATCGCATCATGCCGATCCTACCTGACCCCTAATTCAACATGCCTTTAAATCTGTTCATTTTTGAGCTTTTTGCTCGAAACTGGAATTTTTTTCGGCCGGGGAATTCGTTATTTTTAGGGGGATTTATTAAACGGATGGAGGGATTAATTGAATAGGGCAGTGTTTTGTGATTTTCCGGACACGAAACACAGTGATGCTCCAGATCCTCAAGCTTTTCCAACTCTAAACTCACGAAACCCGGCAATGCTGAACGGTTTTCAACTTTCCATGTTCCATGTTCTTGAAGATATCCGCCCTCCGCCCAGCCATATCTGGCAGAATTGTTTGAGTTTTTTGATTTTGTTTTGAGCATTACAATGCTTCGTGAGTTTCAGGTCGGGAATTTTGGAAGATGTTGAGCACAACAGCGTTTGGTGATGTCCAGGACAAGAAGTACAGAAGTTTCCAAACCTCTTCACAAATCTCCAGACAAGCTATCGGAGTGGTAACCTAAGATGCTTTCAGCGGCTCATGACAGACATGCGAGCTCCTGCACCCACACGGCGCACACCTGCTACCTCTGGTCTTCCTAGTTCTGAATCAATGGACGAAGAGAGGTTTAGTTTACTGCTATAGTTTGCTACACGGCTGTCGACTTCTTTTCTTCTCTGCAAGGAGCAGAAGACGTCATTATTGCTTTTATTTCAAGCTGCCTCCCTCATATCGTTTCGCACAACATAAAAAGGAACTCTCTTCAGTCCTCGAAGAATGAATGTGCCGAAGCTCGTACCACAAGATACAAACGAGCATCTCTTCAGTCCTCAAGGAAAAAGGTGCCATCTTATGCTTTTGGAGCAGCAGGAGTTTTGCTTGATAAGTATGCGGAGGGTCTATCCTAGTCATATCTGAATATGTTTCATATTCTTTTTTTCAATATTTTTGCATTCCAAAGAAAATGGTGGGATCCTTCCTATGCTCCTCCTTGAAACAAGAGTTTCACTTGCTCTTATTCATGTCGCCTCCTATCGCGGAAAGAGATGCGGATCACTACATCCATGGCCGTTTCTTTAGTAGCTGCCAGAGATCGTGTCACCAGATACACATCAGCTTTCTTCAGTCTTCAAGGCATGCACATTCCATGTTGCATTTGTCTACAAGGAAATAAAGCAGGTCGTAGCTATTAAATGAGTATGATGAGGGCCCATCGTATTTAATCCTGTTTCATATTGAAAGATTGTAGGAGCTTTCTTAGTTATTGCTATCCCAGACGTTTCACTTACAGAAGAGTCTTCCTGTGGGATATTTCTTATGAAGGAAAGAGCAACTATTGGAGTCGGATGCCATGTTTTATGCAATCTATTCGGTTTCCTTGTTTAACGTTGCGAATAGGCTCTCGGTGTCTTCTCACTATGAAGAACCAAACGGTCGAGCCACTAGGCAAAAGCACAATCGGACGCTTTACCCGGAGCGGGAAGGACATGGCCCACAAATGAAACCACAAGAGAGAATCGAGCTTTGCTGTTGAAAGAGGAATGTTGTTATGCAGCACGAAATGAAACGCACACACACACACACACACACGTACGAGGTTTTTCAGTAAGGCATCAACAGACTTGCCGCACGTGCCAGCAGTGTGAGCTTGTCCAACAAGTTGTTCTTAGTCTGGGGCCGTATTTCGTTCGGCCGCTGATAATAGACATGTCCAGGAGCAGAGGCGGGGGTGGATCTTGGGGTGGGTCGGGTAGGTAGGTGGGTGGGTGGGTGGCGTGGGGTGGGTATATATATATATATACACATACATACATACATACATACATGCGTACATTCATACACACATACATACCTGCATACATACGTGTTTCTTGCTGCATTGGTACATCCTGGCGATTCGTGGGGTAGACTGGACACACTGGACTTAGTTTGCATAGTAGCCCCTTTGACAGGTGGTCTCTAAAAGAAAGTTTCGCAGAGGGAGACAGACAGACACAGAGAGAGAGAGAGAAGAGAGAGTGAGTGAGTGTGCGAGCGAGAGAGAAGCCGATACAATAACAGGGACATCTGTTTTTTCATAGGGAGTCAAACATATCGAAGGAAGACTTTTGTTCAGCCCTCCCAAGCCCACAGGGGTTCTTGCATCATAATTTTGCTTAAGCTGCCTTCCATTCTGAAAACTGCGCTGTAATCAAGCAACGGCACCTGTTCTAAGCTCCGGCTGACCCATCCGGTACCCTCAAGAACTGAAGCTGCAACAGCTTATGAAGCTCCATGCAGCTTGTTCAATAAACCCGCAACTATAAAGCGCCAAGCCTCTTTTGCTCTTTTTCGTCCGAGGTCTTCCAAAGGCACGCGCGCGCAGCAGCGTGACCGGGCCGCCACGGCAGCCGAGGATAGCTGGCTTAAGAGTGATGTTTGTCCAGCTTCTCGGGCAATGGACCCTGAAGCCTACAATCCTAATCCAAGCTGGTGCAGATCCTGAACCGGTGATGGAGCAACTCGACGACCATGACGATCACCACGAAGCTGACTATGAAAGCGACCACCAGGATCACCACGACGACGACTACGTGACTCCGACCATGACCACAACGGGGCCACCAGAAACCATGGCTTGACGACCAAAGAGACCACCCGGAGACCACCAGGACCACATTAGGAGACGACCAGGATGCCGGTCAATAAGCTGCACCTTATTTAATGATGGGATACAGAGAGACACGACCACAATACTTCCCCCGCCCATTTGCTCGTAGGATTCAGGATCACCGACAAATCTGATAACGCTCCGCACCATCGACATTTCGAGGCAAAGACAGGCCAATGTAGCGGAGTTTACAGTGACTCGGGCTTTCCGCAAAGGACACGACCGCACCGAGATCATGAATAATGGGACATGAGCGCAGCGGGAGCGTGGAATATTCCGCGTGTGCTACGCTACGTTAACCAGGTATCTTGAACTTCTTGAACTGCCAACGTAAGAACCCCACAGCGTGTACCACGCTGTATTTGGGGGACAGGCTTTTGCAGCAAAGAACTGTTTTTCCTGCTCTGGAGGATTGTTTCCTGTGTCCGGGGAGACATTTGAGCCTTTTTGGTGGTGCATGCCTGGGTTGCGAATTGGATCATGGTTTCTGCCTCGGGACAGACATCGCGCATTCTAGATATGAAGGCACTTTGTCAGTTGTTCCGTGTTGACGCTGCACCATATGGGTTGGGCGACCTCACGGCACTCATTTCTATATATATATATATATATTTATAATATAATAATCATAAGCTTGGCTGAGGTTGGAATACTTGCCCTTGCCTACCTTCTCCGGAAGTCATCCAAGGAGCCACCGAAGACTGTCCGGGCACAAAATCCGCGGATGCGACGGGAAGACCGACTGCGGAAGAAGCAGAAACTGCAAGAGCGCCAGGACGAGTCTGTAATGGAGTGGGATGCATTCCTGAAGAGCAGCTTGACCTCGTGAGTGCTCCTTCCGAGCGAGCTGCAGGCGAAAGGTGGGCAGGCTCTGAAGTAATCTCTTTGGGACCTTTTGGCGAAAGGCATGAAATCTCTCTGGGCTATGGAGCTTAGATGTGGGATCAAGCGCCAAGTCTGCAGCACCGGCATGCTGAGGTCAGGTGTCCAGAAGAGCCCGTAGCATAATCCCCCTTTTCAAGAAACGACTGTTTGCGTGCTGCCTCCAACCCAGGAACCAAGAATGGCAAAGATAAAGACACCTTAGGGCAACAGAAGCGGACGAGACCGGCACGTGCTTGGGCTGGAAGTGCAGTCCGTGGTGAAGATTTGGCTTGAGTCGTGAAGTGCGGTACATGATGAAAAATCTAAATCGGTTGCTTCGTGGTCATGCGAGCAGTAGCCACACCCGCAAAGCCTCCTACTGATTACTGAGATCACGGAGGTCTATTGGTATCTTCAGCGTGAATGGCATTGTATCAGTGAGTGCTGATAAGTGTCTTTGATGATATGAGTGGCCGATGACAACATGTCTGACATAAGTCCTTAATTGATAGGTGGCCAGTACTGGAAGCAGTCTATGCACCCCTGTTTCATATGAAGCAATGGTAATGGTATCGTATCATCGAAACCCTGTTTACACAACAGGTCTTTTGCTGGGAGCTTCGGGGTTGCGCGGCACACCAACATGGTTTGAGTAAATGTAGGGTCGATCTGTCTCGGTTTGGTTGAAGCGCTTGGCGAGTTCCCTTCAGGGTAACCAGAACAGCGCCGAACAGGTGCTGCGAGAATGCAGTCGGGGTTTCTGCGAACTAGGGCAGGGACCACCTCGGCCCTTGGCGGAAGGCAGCGGTCCGAGCACGAACGGGGACAAGGTCGTGACACACCGCTCCATTGCAACCTTCGAAGGCGGAATTCTCAGCGAGAGAGGTGCTCCAAACCCGTTCTGAGTCTACTTGCTCGTGTAGTTTCGGCTTGGATAGTGCGGGATATCCGATATTATTTGTAATTATATACATACGCGTGTGTGTATACATGTATAGTTCACCTCCATGCCTTTCCTTGGCACACTAAGGTCAGAAGCGTGTGCCAGTTTTCCAAGACAAAGGTGGAACGTGCTACTATGTTTCACCCACCACGCAGAGGAAAGTCGTCGTGCCAAAGTAAAAAATCATCAACAGGGTACTTCATGGGGGTATACGCGTTTCCCGTCTCACTTCCGTTACGTCTTGCCGACACTCTTATTGCATGTTTTGGCTGGCTTTTCGCTTCTGACCCCCTTGCTCGCTCAACATAACCCTAAGCACCCAGCCTCCCGATCCTTGATCGCGTCTTGGGAAGATTCTCTGCCCCAGACAAGATGCTTACGGGTTAAATACGACCAGCAGGTACGTGAAGCTCCACTTCATGCGTTGTGTTGTTTTGCTCTTCTTGCCGCAAGGAGTTTAAAACATGCCATGCAATTATGTTGGATATTCATGTTGCTGGCATTTTCCTTGTCGTTGTCGTTTCGCTCCGACGCGACTGCAGCTTGCCAGGTTCGTTCAGGCGAGCTTGGTGCATGCTTTGTCCGTCACACGATGCCCGAGGCATATGTCGGGACACACACCCGCAATGGACCCCAAGGAAACTTCTCGGAGGTTCTAAGCTTTAGGGGTTCGGGGTCAAGCTCCATCAATCTACGCAGTCAAAAAAAGAGGCTTTTCCTACTGCTGCCCCAGCACACTTCCGACATGCTGTCGCAATGGCTGTTCGTGAGATGCCTCCCATCATGCAGACAGGCCTGCTTGCGGGGGCCTGTCAGGACCTTGAACACTCAGCTTTAAACAAGCCGAGCCCTCTAACCCGAAGTGAAATGAGCCCGATGTCGTTCACAATGAAAGAGTCCTTGGTTGATTGATAGTGCTGGTCAGGATTTGGGACTAAGTGCATCCAATGACGTCGCCACCACGTGTATCAAAAAAAAGTGACAACCGCCGCCCCCAGCACCGCCGCTGCCCCCACCACCACCGCCACCACCGCCGACATCAATAACAACAGCAGCAATCATACAAGAACGAGAACAAAACACAAGAACGGCAGCAAGCAAAAATGTCAAGAACAATAACAAGCACAAAAACAATAACTATAACAAGAACCACAAAACCAACAACACCAAAACCAACACCAACGACATCACCGCCACCGCCACCACTGCCTCCACCGCCACCACCACCAGCAAAGCCACCACCACCACCACCATCAGCGACAGCTGCAGCAACAGCAACAAGAGCAAGCAGCAACAACAGCAACAACAAACGCAACAACGGCAGCAGCACCGGCATCGGCAACAGCAACAGCAGCAGCAACAGCAACAGCAACGGCACCAGCACCGGCAGCAGCAACAGCAAGAGCAACAGCAACAGCAACAGCAGCAACGACAGCGACAATAACAGCGACAGCAACCAACGACAACAACGGCAGCAACAACAGCAACAGCAACCACGACGACGACAACAACCACAACATGGCATGCAACCAGAAAACAATTCAAAAACGAAAACGGCAACGACAATCACAGCAACACCTTTAACTTAGTATCAGCAACAGCAAGAGCGGCAACAACAACGACGCCACCCCAACCCACCACCACCATCACCACCATCACCACCATCACCACCACCCCCACCACCACCACCAGCAGCAGCACCACCACCACCAAACCCACCACCACCACCACCACCACCACCACCATCACCATCACCATCGCCACCACCACCAACGACAGCTGCAGCAACAGCAACAAGAGCAAGCAAGAACAAGCAACAACAACAACAACTACTACAGCAACAGCAACAGCAACAGCAGCGCCAGCACCAACATCAACTAAAACTCCTAGTCCTCCTTGTACTGTTACCGCTACTACGACTAACACGACTCCTACTCCTAAGTCTAAGTCGTAGTCCTAGCCCTAGTCCTACTCATACTCCTACTGCTACTGCTGCTACTGCTACTCCTACTCCTATTCCTACCCCTACTACTATTATTACGACTACTACTACTTCTTCTTCTACTACGTCTACTACTACTACTAGTGCTAGTACTACTACTAGTACTAGTACTACTACTAGTACTAGTACTACTACTAGTACTAGTACTAGTACTAGTACTAGTTCTAGTAGTAGTAGTAGTAGTAGTAGTAGTAGCAGTAGTAGTAGTAGTACTACTACTACTACACAACAACAACAACTACTACTACTACTACTACTATCTGCGACCACCACTACTACTACTACTACTATCTGCGACCACCACGACTACTACGACTATTATTATTGCTGCTACTACTACTACTGCTACTGCTACTACTACTACTGCTACTACTACTACTACTGCTGCTGCCGCTGCTGCCACTACTACTACTGCTGCTACTACTATTACTGCTACTACGACGACGACTACTACTACTCTACAACTATCACCACCATTACTACTACTACCACTACGACTACTACTACTACTACCACCACCACGACTACTACTACTACTACTACTTCTACTTCTACTCATACTGCTACTACTACTATACTACTACAACTACTACTACTCCTACTCCTAAACTCCTAAAAACCTACTCCTACTACTGCTGCTGCTACTGCTGCTGCTGCTTCTCCTGCTTCTGGTACTACTATCAAGACTACTACTACTACTACTACTACTACTACTGCTACCACTACTCCTACGGCTACTGCTACCGCTACGGCTGCGGCTACTACTGCTGCTGCTGCTGCTGCTGCTCCCTGCTACTGCTACTGCTACTGCTCCTGCTCCTGCTCCTGCTCCTGCTCCTGCTCCTGCTCCTGCTGCTGCTACTGCTACTGCTACTGCTGCAGCCGGTGTACCAGATTGCATCGGCACCATGGCACTCCGACTGCACCTGCCTCGAATGTTCAGGATCCTCAAACTGCATCGACTACGGCTGCAAGCCATTTGATGGATGCTGATGCCGGTGACATGAGAGCTACTGCGGAAGAGGGTGAACATGGGACGCTGGTCACCTTCTACCCTGGCTTCAACCCTACTGCGCAGCGTGATTCTTTGCCTGCCAGCTCGACGACCTCGGCGGCGGCCTCGACCTGTCCCCTTATGGAGCCTGACTTGCAGACTCAACAGCACATGCAGACGACGGTAGAGCGGCCAACAGTGCTGTTCATGCTAATGTCGACTTGTCCTCTATGGATTAGTTGTAGGATGCTCCTGTATTACCTCCCATTGCCACAGGTCTTCCATGAAGTTTGGTGATGCTGGAGACTGAGGTCCTTAATGGTTGTGTAAAGGTGAAGTGCAATGGCACTGCGATCAAGAATCGCCGGGACATAGTCCTGTCACATCGCAAGGCTTCGAAAAGGGAGCAGCGAGTGCAATGCAATACTGCTACTGCTACTGCTACTGCTACTGCTGCTGCTGCCACTATCACTACCACTACCACCACCACCACTACCACTACCACTACCAGTACCACTATTACTAGTACTAGTACTAGTACTACTAGTACTACTAGTACTACTACTACTACTACTACTACTACTACTACTTGTACTACTTGTACTACTTGTACTACTTGTACTACTTGTACTACTTGTACTACTTGTACTACTACTACTACTACTACTATTACTACTACTACTACTACTACTACTACGACTACTACTACTACTACGACTACTACTCCTAATTGTGTTGGTTGTGGCGGCGGCGGTAGTATACCGTTATTCGGCTGGCACTTAGAAACAGGGAGCTGCAATTACAGCATTCACCGAGAACCATCAGTTGAGCCATGGACCGAACCAGCCCCAAATTATCTTCTACATGGCGAATCACGACGCTCAGACGCCGATCCGAGGATGTGCACCCCGACGAACCCATCCCCAACGGTCTCCGGTCACATCTGAATTTGTTGCTTACAACTCCTCAAAGGCCGGTGGATGTCAGGAGACGCATACAACCAGAATGGAGTGGCACTGAGCCAAGTGTTACATGCCCACCCAAGGCACCGAAGTTCCGTCATGTCAGCGGCAAGACATCAAGAGTTCAATGCACGCATGTCGGAAATCAACGAGATTTGAGCAGCAACCAGGCAACCCAACAACGAGAAAGAACACAGGCAATCACAAACAGACATGTTCAGCTTGAGTAACTTATGTCAACCAGGCAAGATACCGGAGTCTGGATTCACGTATATGTCTTCGGCGGACTTTTGGGACATGCGCAGGTGCTGGTGCCTACCACTGCAAGAGCTCGGCTACGAGCCGTCTTGCAGGCCTTGGTATTGGCATGCCCATGTTTTCAAAATCTGGGCCCTTGAATCTGCTAAAGCTCGGCTGGAGGATTTTGATGCGTTTGTGGCAGTTGGTAAGGTTGCCTCAGACGGGTGGTCTCGTCTTGTCGATTTAAGATTCTGAGTTATAGGTGCAGTGAGTTGTGTGCTTTGGGGGTTTGCGATCCTCAACGCATTTCAAATCCCACCCAAGCCTATAGTCAGACTCGTTTGAAATTTTCACAAAGTATCACGAGCCAAAATCCCCAGGTGCACCGGACCTCTTCGTCTAAGATCTTCGGACACCTTAAGCCATGACGTAGAGCCGCCTACTTTGAAAGACCCAGAGCCCCGGACCTTGCATTGACATGTAGGCACTTTTGGCGTGGGGTTTTGGTTCAAAACGATGGGAACCAAGCCCCCTGAGCACGATAATACGCCGTATATCGACCCAATCGCCCCAGAAGAAAGTGTCAGAATCTTGGGTGTGTGGTCTGGGAAATGTCAGGCTTGCCAATAACTTGTCAAAACCACCCCAAAGTAAAGCGCTCGAGTTTTTTTCGGCAAAGCGGGACGGTGTAGGGTTTGTCCTGATGACAAGCTCTCGAGTCCTGATAGAACGGCCTTTGGCATTTGAGGTCTGCAGGTTTCCAAGTTGCCTTGTGGGCCCAGCACAAAGGAATGTTCTAACCCTGTCGGCCCTACAACACATGTAAAAGAATTCAAATTTTCTACAGGGCCCTGCAGACAGAATTCCAGACCAATGGATCAGCACGCAGCTTTCGGCAGTCGCCTCTCCTCTAGGCGGCGCGAGGCTGGCGCGCGATAGCTCACGCCACGGCAGCTTCGTTTGCAGAGGAAGGGTAGAGGGAGGGGGAGAGCGGAGAGGGAGAGCAAGAGGGAGAGAGCCGCCCAAAAACAGCCGTCACATAGTGAATGGCCAGATGCCTCAAGTCAAAGCCACAGCCTTGCAGGCCGTATGTTTTATGTTACCCAAAAGTGCGATCGCAAGCCTTCAGCTCGGCCGAGGCAATTTTCAAACGCGGGTGAGAAGTTTTGACGGTTGTCGAACTCCAATCAGCTTCTGTTGGGCCTGTCCCAAAATCCGAGCCCTATGCCCTTAACCCCAAGGCCGTTGAGACTGCGCCAGCAGTCGGCGGATTCGGGATTCCGCAGGCTGGGCTGCTTGGTCCTGGTATCTTATTCTTTGTTTTCCATCGTGGCTCCAGCAGTTTAGCGATTCACGGTTCAGCTTGATGGCTTCATCGCTTAATTTTGCAGCCTACAGTTCTGTGATGTTGACAGATGTATAGGGTCGGCAAGAGTCAGGATTTTTGTTCCTTGCTTGGTTGCTGCAGAGTTCTGGCGTTCGGAAGTCTCTTGAACTACGCTCTCAGAGCATTTTACAGCTTGAGTCAACAGTTTTTGAGTGGATTCCGAAAGACTGATTTTGTGCTGCGTGGTGCGCAGAAAGCCACCCTAAACTGAGGTGAGTGTGGACGGGTTCAGGATCCACTGAAAGCATGTTACAGCTTGTGCCGAGGCTGCCACCGGGATAGTCACCGATCCGCTTTTCCAGGTGCTAGATGGGGGGAAAGTTTGTCGGGCTTATCAAGCGTAGGTACCAGGACATAGGCCGCATTTCGCAGATTGTTGCAGAGCAGATTTTGCTTAAAGGTGTCTGGGCCCGCAGGAAAAGACTGGCTTGAGTAACAAGTGTACTTCCGTGGTGAGAGCACTGACAGAGACACAGGAACAGCCGCAGCTAGCAATAGAAGTCCTAGTAGTAATAGTAGTAGTAGTAGTAGTAGTAGCTGCAGCATTGGTAGCAGTAGTAGTAGTCGTCGTCGTCGTAGTCGTAGTGGTAGCGGCAGCGGTCGGGGTAGTGGTAGTGGAAGTGGCTGCGGCAGTGGTCGATGTCGTGGTCGCCGTCGTTGTAGGTAGTCGTAGTCGTCGTAGTAGTAGTAGTCGTAGTAGTAGTAGTAGGAGGAGGAGGAGGAGGACTGATGGTAGTACATTAGATTAGCAGTCAGTAGCTGTAGCAATAGCAGTGGAAGTAGCAGTGGCAGCGGTACAGTAGCAGCAGCAGGAGTAGAAGTGGGAGTGGAGTAGGAGCAGGAGCAGGAGCAGGAGCAGCAGTAGGAGCAGGAGCAGGAGTGGGAGCAGGAGGAGCAGTAGCAGTAGCGGCAGTACTAGTACTAGTCACTAGTACTAGTACTGGTACAAGTACTCGTACCACCTCGTAGTAGCAGTAGTAGTCGTCGTCGCGGCAGCAGCAGCAGGAGGAGGAGTAGTAGCACATGCAATTGTATCGGTCATACAGTCATACATAATCATACCGAACATGCATGCATGCGTACATACATGCAGGCAAAAGGTCACGCATGCGTATTTGCCTGCCTGGCTTATGATTGTGATCTGTGCTGCTTGGAGGTCAGCTGAGCTTTTCAGAATAGTGAAAGGTGCTATAGCTAGGCATCGGCATCAATCACTCCCCTGCGTTGCTTGGAGGGCCGTCTGCCAGAGACCCTACCCGAGGACCGGGCATGACAGGATTTGAGGTTTGGTTTTGTATTGCTTTACAAGGTCTTAGATGGTGAGGTTGTTGGCTTTTTGCATGCAGTGCTTCAGGCTTACAGTGTGTGTTTATCTGTTCAAGTTTCGAAAGCCTTGAACTTTGCATTTGTAACGGTAGAGCGCATCATGGATCTGGAAAAGTTGCTCGGTGCAATGGAAACCAGTGCCCAACTCTAGAATCCTAGAAGCTTCAACCCCAACCCGCCGAAGTACAGACCTGAAATGCCAAATCCACTGCACTCCTATGCATATGCTAAGCCAGGCCTTGCAGCTTTTGCGGCAGCGAGCCGAGCGTCCCTGCCGTCATTTTCGTCGTTAGCTTCCGGAGTGCTCGTGTCCACGAGGTTCCCTGCCATGACTGTGCTGACAAAGTTTATCAGTATATGATATATGTGTACTGTATAATTTCAACCTAAGCAAACACGCGTGTACATGCGTACATATATATATATATATATATATATATATATATTATTTATATATATATATATACACACACATAGTTAGTTATGTGCCTGCGCATGTATGCATGCATGTATGTATGCACGTGTCAGTTCATGCAGGAATGGATGGATGGATGCATGGATGGATGGTTGGATGGGTGGATGGATGGATGGGTGGGTGGGTGGGCGGGTGGATGGATGGATGGATGGATGGATGGATGGTTGGATATGTACATAGAATCAAAAAGCACACATAGAGACACACGTACATACATGCACACATACATACATCATACATACATACATACATACATACATACATACATACACACACACACATATATATACATACATACATATGTATATGCATACATACATACATGCAAATATGCATACGTACATGCATACATACATATAGATAGAAAGAAGGATCGATCGATAGTTTCGTATGCAGTAGGTGACATATGTGTTTATTTCATGTATGCTGAATCGCCTGTATGATGTACATGTGTACTTGAACACTCACATAGCTCAGGACTCGCTTAAATTGTTCATCTTACGCATTAGAGTTTAGGGTAAAGCTTCAGTTAGTTGCACCCGCCCGCCCGCCCTGTATGGGCTGTCGCCTCATATTTGTGCCATGGGGACTATTGAGAGAATTTGGCAGACCAATCTGTGTGCCCGAGTGCACTTCTTCTGCGGACGGCTGTCGATCCCCGGCACCAGTGCTGTGTGCTGCATATTTGCATCCAAATGCCGTGAGTCCAGAGTCATGCTATGGGTTTGGGTGCGGTAGGGTTGTAAAAAGGGGCTTGTGTTTTTCTGTGGCCTGATTGCAGCTGATGGTGATTAACATCACGGGCATGAGATGAAATCGGGAGTGCTGGCAATAGCAGCGACACCGGCGCAGCAAAATCAAGCGCTGGAGAGTGTCATCGCCAGGGGCCCCCCGCTGACGGATGCAGCAGAGGCACTTTGGAGAGTACTACAGGAATCGATACGGTCACTCGTTTTGTTGATTGTTTTGTCTGTTGGAAGTGGACAAGGGAACGTTAATGAGTGACATAGTGACGCTGTTGGAACTTTCTGTTGCATCGTGAGTTGTCTGGGTTGGGGGAAGGGCTTTTCCTGTCCGAGATCGATTCTACTATTCATCATTATGTAGTTGTAACGCAGGCAGTGTAAAGAAACCAGAGATACCACAGTGCTTCCACCAACACGACAATGACAGTGCAAGACTGATGGAGTAATGGTGCACTCATCAGCGCAGTTACGCCAATTTGATTGCTAGTGCTGCTAGCGGCTCTTCCCCTTCATGCTGCTGTAGCAAGTGCCGCTCCAAAAAACTGCTTCCAAACCGCCCATGTAAGTTGCTTAAAGAGGTTTCAAGAAGCCAAGCTTCCGTCCTGTCTTGCCCGCCATAGGTGCTGGGGCTAGCTGGGGCCTCGCGCAGCTTTCTGCACCAGCCAACCCAAGCACTGCATTGGGGATTTGGTGTTGGTGGCCTTTTACAGTTTGTCAAACTTTCAGAGTATACAGTTTGTCGAACTTTCAGAGCACCTGGGCATCATGTTCAGCGTAGCAGTGTTTTGGGGCTGGCGGACCTGTGTGATCTGGCATAGTACGGGAGTTGGGGGATTTCAGGTCTGGGTTGGGGTTCGGAACGGGCTGGTGCAGCTCTGCAAGATACTTGATTGCTCTCGCTGGTGTCCAGCAGTTGTGGGAGAGTTAGATCTCAATCCAAATGCCATGGCTCCTCTTGACTCCTTACTACTGATAGCAGAAAACGAGTGACGTGGTGCAGCGAGCAACACGATTTACTTGTTACACCGTCGGACGACTGAAGCTTTTAAATTTGGAGGGGCAGAAGCATCAGCATTGAAATACTGTTCAACAAGCATTCTACACAACTAGCGCTCGTTGATGACGATGTATTTGCCGGCTGTCGTTCCACAGCACGGCGCTTTGTCTTGCTGGGAGCCTGACTGGGTTGACACGTAGCTTCCTGGTTGCACAATGTTGAGGTTTTGGGAGTGCCTTCGTCCTCCAGCTTGAAGCCGTTTGCTTAGAGGCTTCCGAAGTTTAGGGTCTCGTTTTCACTTATGCCACCAGCAGACATACTTGCTTTGAGCCAAGGCCCCGAGCCACAACTTAGACTCAGCTCCTCAACCCGCGCCACCCAGAGACCATCCACTTGGACCCTGATAGAGTGACACACCCCAGGAATCAATAGTTGTATTCTCTTAGTAACGCCGGCAAACATTTCGGGTTCAACTCCCCTCCAAGTTGTTTTTGACGTTTTAGGGTCTGCATAATATGCCCGACCCTCCTGCCGCATGGCGTCCGCCAGCGGGCGCGTCGGGGCCCCGAATGCCCTCCAGACCGTGTTCGGCGCGGAGTGATCGGAGTGTTCTTCGTAGCGCAACCATTGGATGCCATAGATCTTGGCAGGCTTTTTTCGGGCAGGAAGGGATGGCTTGCAGACTTGCAGGTCCTTGGTTTTTCCGGGACGATCTTTGTCAAAAGTTGGTCATGCGTGCGGTCGTACACCTACGCCCTACCCTCAGCCCTTACATAAGTAAGCCTTGTTCATTCTGTCGGCTAAGTGGGTAATTCTAGCCTGAGCAATGCTCGAGTAATCGCATCGTACCCCAGACCTGGCACATTTCTCTGACCTCCTGTCCAACATCTGGAGGAGGGGTCTAAGACTTCAACATGTTGCAAAACACGGAAAGGAATTAGGAGTTTCACTCGTTTGGCTTCGGAATCCGTGCTGACATTGCCGAGGCCGTTCGGGCCCAGCTCCAGTTGGATGATGATGCCGTCGAGCAGAAGCAGCCGCAGGAATTTTGTGTCGATACTGGCGTAATTGCAATTCAATGTTTCGGCTCCTGTTAAAGTCGTAACTGGAGTCATGCTTGAAACCAGCTCTAATTTGGAGCAGCCCGCCTATGACAATGTGCCTGAGCCCCACCAATCTTGGGAATGACATGTTGGCGATTGCTCCAAACTGCAAGCCCCCTACTAGATGATACATGATGATACCAGATGGTAATGAACATGCCAGTAAAGGGCACCTACAAGGGAGCAGCATCGGCTCGTGAGCAATGTGATTGCCAGGTTGATCAGGGTTTGGGGTTAACTATGGGATCCCTAAGGGATCCAAGGGCGGGGTATGTATGTGCATATATATATATACACACATAGTGATCCTCAATTCTCCCAAGTAGTCCCTACTACGGTTCTCTAGGGTTTCCGAGGTTCCCCAAGACCGCCCCTGCCTTGAACCGCCTTCCAAGCATCCTATATCATAAGTTCAAAGTTCAGGGCCTAGGGTTTTGTTGTAGGCAACCTTTTTGGAAAGGGCGGTCTGGGATTGGGATGTCTTTGAGCAGCTTCTTCTTTGCAAACGGCCGGGGACTTGAGCAGTTGGAGCCTCTCTTCCTGCGCGGAGGGAGGCGCGGAGGGTTCCGAGACAGGTGAAAGGGTTTGGGGATGGTGGGATTTAGCGGTTGGATTACTTATAGCGTTTAGGCATTCTGGTTCCTCGGACTAAGGGTTCCGGAATATTGGAGCGAGAGCCAGCCACAGGCATTTGGGAAGAAGCCAAACAAACACATCCATAGTCCCCTACACCTATATCCAGACATCCTAAATTTACCCACCTTTGTTCAAAATGGCTTTCAGACCCCAACCCACAAGTCGGAACCGAATGAAACCCCACCAAGAGCTGAACCCTTGAAGGTACCAGCAAAATCCACAGCAAAAATCAGACAACGCGAGGAGCCACCACGAGCGTCGCCTCGATCCGGCTCCAAGCATCGTCGTCGAGGCAAACCTGCTTTTCGGGTTACCAGTAACACTTGTTGCAGCCTTATGCATGAAGGGTTGTGTCAGACGGTGAGCCCTCTTTAAGCGCCTTAGCTCCGTTGAAACCTTGTTTAAATTGTTGGGTGTTGCAGGCGGCTTGTGGGATCAGTTTGAGCTCCTGCTTTCTTTTTGAGGGGGGGTACCGGGTAGCGTTGATTCTGGTTTGGCAGTTTGGGAGTTTCGACCGTGTGGGCCTCATTAAGCGTTTAGGACTTTGAGGCTTCCGTTTTTTCGTTAATGCTTGAGGGCGGGGGGTCTGGAAACTTTATGGGCTTGGTGAAGTAGGTTGTAGGGGTCTGCATCTTTCGAAGTTTGAGTGGCTTGGGGTGCGAGGCTTTAGCACCCAAGGCTGCGGTGCGAGGTCAAGCTCCTCAGACTTCCGGTGTCTGGGGCGGGGGCGGGGTGGGGTGGAAGAAGCAGAACAGTATACCTTGTCAAGCCATGTGTACACTGCTCCAACGCCTTGCCCTTCGTCGTGGAAGCTGTCTTTGTTGCCTGTATTTCCTTACGTGCTGCTGTGCATCGAAGCTAGTGTTAACAAAAGTTGTCTAGGGTCAAACAAGTAAACTTTGCACGACGTGAGTCAGGGGGGAGCTTGGCCTTCTTGGGCGGGTAGGAGCTTTATGCCTAGGTTAGTGGCTTTAGGGACTCCACAGGCGACATGACAGCTTATGGTCCGAGCATTCCAGCGTGAGTCCACAACCAGCAAAACTAAGTTCACAAGCCCACATGGCCAAAGGTTGGCAGGCCTCTGAATTCTACGGACCTTTCCTGGCACAACAAAGGGGATAAGCCAACACGTAACGCAGATAGAGCTCACAGTTCAGAGCATCCTCCAGGAGCTTTCCTGAAGACAGCTTCGCGCGCTGTCGGACAGCTGTCAAGAGAGAATCTGCTGGCAGAGGCGGGGCCACTCCATGACATGATGACCATGTTGATGGTGGTGATGATCATGACGATGATAATAATATTGATGATGATGGTGGTGATGCTTATTTTCTGTGATTTTTTTTGTGAAGATTCCTGTGACGATGATGATAATGACGACGGTGATGTTGTTGCTGTTGTTAATGTCGATGATGACTACTCCTGCTTGTCAGCATTGGCATCGTGCTATGTGCTGCAGGATGAGTACCCGCATCTGTTCAACATGACTGCGAGCATCAATTCACGTTCACGAATGATGTCGCTGGGTAAGTTTCTGACTGCTCATCACAACCTGCATCACCGAACTGTAACGTCCTGTTCTTGCTGTATGAGCCAAGCGGAGCAGACATCATCCCTGGACGATGACCATGGCTGTTGACTAATATGGTGTTGGTGACGATGAGAATGAGGACGATGAGTAAGATGGTGGTGCTGGCTGCTGGTGGTGGCGGTGGTGGTGGTTGAGGAGCAGTCTGATTAAGGCTTAGGAAACACTGCGCAGCCAGGCCGTCCCGGATTTGCCGTCAAGCACCAAGATTCAACCGATATGACGCTGCCAGGTTTCGGCTCTCATGCCATCCAGGTTGTTGTCCTTTCAGCTTGGGCGTGTAGAATTCGGAGCCCCCATCGTGGAGCGTATGGCCACAGCCTGCTCCAACCTCACCCCGCCGGAGAAATGGCCCTCTGAGGCCCGACGAGCCTGTCGTTCCACTCACGGTTACGCGTGTGGGATCCCGAGACCGGCAGAAGTTACCCCGGTGCTAAGTACTAAGGCTACTAAGGCTTTCGAATTCGAGGTTAGGCTCTGTAGGATTCATTGCTTGCGGGCTTTTGAGGATTGCGTAGGCTTGGGCCGTCATCGCTCACTTCATGGTGACAGGGCTTGGGCTTTGGGGCTTTTTGCATTGTTGGCATGGCCGTGTCTTTTGACTGTTCTCGGTTTCAGGGTTCAGTGCCTCGCAACCTAAGCATTGTTTTGCCATGTTCCGGCTACAGTTCAGCAGGAAATGGCCGAGCAGTTCTGAGGATTCAATATGCCTTATCATGAGCCATCGTCGCAAGCGGAAGCTGGGTTGCAGACACGGTGACGAGGGAGCGGAGGGGGTTTCCGAGCCAGGGATATCCCGATGTAAGCGAACGGGGTTGATTCCAGGCTTGCCAGCCTCTCAAGCACGCCAACGCAAGAACAAGGAGAGCGAGAGAGAGAGAGAGAGCTTGCTTGTAATCATCGTCTTGTCGTCGCCATCAGCACTTTGAACGACATCTGCATCATCAGCACCAGGTAGGACTTGTGGACAACCGGACAGATTCATTCAGAGATGCACGTGCCGCCAACTTCTTCGTAGATTGTAGTCCTCGAATAGTCGAAAACGCTGCTTTAACGGCTTCAACAGACCCCTACGTCGAAGCCGCCACCTTGAACCACCATAACCCTGAGTCTATGGACACCAAGCATAACCAACAAAAAAAACAAATCAAAATCGCGTGGTGCAGCGGCGCAGCCGCAAACTGCCTGGTCTTGGCAACAGTACGACATGAGGCTCCGACGAGCATCGACACGGGGCACCTTACCAGGCTGTGCAGAGAGACTGCAGGGATGCGGGTTTTTCGAAGGTCTTTAAAGGGGTGTTGCCATGGTTTTACAGGGGTTACTACAAAAGGCAGTGTACGATGGTTTCCTGACAGATACCATAATGCTAACATCAGGGTTGCTCTCAGGTTTCTAAAAGCAGGATAGTTATTACAGGTGTTGGGTCCAGGGCTTCGGGATTTACGGTTCAGGATTCAGGAACTTAAGGGTTCTCATCACTAGTGGCCTGCGGAATTTAGGTGTTCAAGCTTGGGCTTTCTTAGGGGTCTACAGACCCCAGGTTTCCTCTTGGGGGCTCAAGCTAGAAGCGCAGGATTTAGGGCCTGAGGATTTGGGGATTTTGGGTTCGCCCAGACCCGTAAGGGCTGTTAGGATGACTTTCCCGATTTGGAGCCTGGGATGTAGGTTTCTGTGGCGACAAGAACCGGCCTCTTGTAGAACAAACACCCCGAGCACAGCACGGCATTTTTGCATAACCGCTTTGAAGACCCTTCGTTGCCCGAAATACAAGTACGACTTTGTATAGAAGGACAGGGCCTCACAAAGCCCTACAGCGGCCTTACAGCTCAAAATATTGCCCTTGCAGAACGCTTCTTGCATGATCTGACCTGACAAAGTCCGAGATTCTTCAAACTAGGGTCCTGTCTCGGGCTCCCTATCAAATGAGCGACGCCTCAGTGTATTTGAGATTTAGGCCTTGCATCTATTTATGGTATCCCCGAAATGACAAATCGGAAATCTGGCCAAGCATACTTGGGACCCCTTGAGTCCTAAAGTCTTCTCCCAGGCCGGGCCAGACCATTGTGGATGCGTTGAAGGATGATGGGTGACAGGGGCTGGGCATCGAGTTGTGCTGTCCACTTACCATCTGGAATAAGGCGCAACGACACAGTTCCGTCCGGGTTTTGGAAGCCTAATCAACCTAAATCCAACGGCCCGACATGCCCATCACAGGAGACCACGGCCAGTGTGTCCAACCAGTTGGAGAAGCACTACCCAGGCCTGTGAGACTGCGGTGATCAGGGTTCAGGAAGTTTAGGGTTAGACTTCGGTTTTCGGGTTAACTGAAATTTCTCGGTCGAGGGTTTGGCCGACTGGTAAGGGACGCCCCAACAAAGTCAAGTTGTGTTTTTTCGGGTGTTTCCCGGTTTCGCACCGGTTCAGTTGAACGCACGACTATGTCAAGTATTCGGAGCTGTTGGCACCTGCTTTCTCACCACCTGAGCTTCTTTCGTTACTAGTACTTCGTATCCCTGGATCACAACGGGACCCTTAGACGCTCCGAGAGGATGGACGCCTGCACGAGACTTGGCGCCGCTCTTGGGTCTGATAGCGAAGAGGGGCTTCCTCGCGTTCAAGTGCATAAATGCTTCAGATGTCGACGGAGAAGAGGAGGAGGTTGCTGCTGTGTCTGATGGCGACGTTGATGACGGATCAGAAAATCACCAATGCGATCATGGTTTGTCATCATTATGTCCCGGCAGTACCTGCGGGCGTAGTTCTTTTGCTGTGCTGCCACGATGACCGCGGGTACGGGCTTTGATGGTGATGCTTGTGATGATGATGGTGACGGTGATGACGAAGATAATGGTGATGATGATGAAGAAGATGATGTTGATCATGATCATGATGATGACGGAAGAGGTTGTCGCTGCTAGTGGTGATCGTGCTGAGACGACAAATTATGATGAAGAAGATGTGGTTGACCAGGAGGAACAACGATGATTCCGATGGCTGGGCAGGAGATGACGATGAGCCGTAGTAGCACGAAATCGCTGACCATATCAGTACGACAATGACGATCTTCAAGACGAACAACACGCACATGCGAAACCGACGGCGTGACGACTGGTCGTAGTCGAGTTTCATCGCATTGATATTATTAATGTTGCTGCCGTGTTTGTGTTGTTTGTTGTTGTTGTTGTTGCTGCTGTTGCTGTTGTTGGTGTTGGTGTCGGTGTGGGTGTGGGTGTTAGTGTTGGTCGTTGGTTGTTGGCTGTTGGTTGTTGTTGTTGGTGGTGGTGGTGTCGTTGCTGTTGTTGTTGTTGCTCCTGTTGCTGTTTCTGTTGCTGTTGCTGCTGCTGCTGCTGTTGCTGCTGCTGGTGTTGTTGCTGCCGCTGCTGCTGCTGCAGTTGTTGTTGTTGTTGGTGGTGGTGGTGGTGATGTTGGTCTTGGTGTTGGTGTTAGTGTTGTAGGTGTTGTTGGCCTTGTTGTTGGTGTTGTTGGTGTTGTGGGTGTTGTGGATGTTGTTGGTGCTGGTGCTGGTGCTGGCGGTTCTGTTGGTGGTTCTGGTGGTGGTGCTGGTGCTCGTTCTGGTGCTGGTGCTGGCGCTGGTGCTGGCGCTAGTGGTGGTGTTGTTGTTGCTGTCGTTGCTGCTGTTGTTGCTGTTGCTGTTGCTGCTACTGGTGTTGCTGTGGCTATTGCTGTTGTTGTTTCATTAGTTCTTATAACCATGCTGTTGTATTGGACCTTATATGCTGTTATTGATGATGACAAGCATGACGAATGCTTTTTCATTCAATGTTGAAAGTTGACTTTGGGTGATGGCTTCGACGATACGGAGACGTCATCCGCAGAACATCTGATCGGCAGGGCGTGAGCGACCGAGGCCGCTCAAGTGCATCAGAAGAAAAAGCTGAACCAAGTGGGGGCCCTGCGACTGTTGTTCCATCATGCCAGCCTGAGGTCAAAGGTTGGGGCTTGGACTCTTAGAGTCTATAGAGAGCATTTCCACCTTCGAAGCTTCTGTCTCTGGGAACTAAAGACTCGCTCATGGGAGCTCCCGGGCAAATTCCGCGCCCATCGGCTTCCCACACGCTGTTCCAAGTCCTGCACTTTGACAAGCCCTGAGCCGTCAGCCTCGCCTACCGGAGTTTCGACAATTACGAGTTACTAGTTCCAACTCCCACTCTGCTCGCAGAGCTGCATAATTTACGGGAGGGCTGCTGTTTAGTATGTCAAGGGTTCAGGGTTCAAAGTCGAGGATTCGATTCTCATGGGCAGTTAGATGCAGGGCCGCATATAACTTGTTTGGCACACGAGCAAGCCGATGTGCAAAAACCGACACAAAACGTAGACGGTCGCCCTGACCTTCGAGTCGTCTCATCAGTCCTGCATGGGTAGAAATTCCTAGCAACTTGCCTAAAGAAGTGTAGGTCGACGTTCTAAAAACTATATAACCCCGAGGCTGGAATCCCCAGTTTCAAAGGCTGTAGTGATCGCAACAGTATGACTGAAGATTGCCTTTCCCAATTAGTGTTTAGTCAAGGGCTTCGCGGGTCTAGGGTCATCAGTACTGTATGAAGTTGGGCATGCACAGAACACGGCCAGACGCGGCGGGAGCAGGGCCTCGCTGCAGAGGAACTGGAGCCAAGTGAGTCTGGACCTCGCTTCTTTTGGAATGCGCGAGGGTCTAAGGTTTAGGGCCGTTTAGGGTTTTACAGTCTCTTGAAATTTGGGGTGTAGGGTTTAGGTGTCAAGGTTTAGGAAATCTTAAGGTGTCGCTTGGTAGAGTCAGAGTTTCGGGTGTTGGTATGTTGAGTGTGCAAGAGTTGCAGAGTTCAGCCTCTGAGCCCAAAAGTCGTCTACCCAAGCCAGAAATCCTGGACTCGGCCCTATCCGCCCGAGCCTCCAAGCTCCAGTCTGACATACAAGGGTCAGCAGTGACAAGTTCTTGTCAGGCTTGTTGGTTTACCCATCTTTACTCCATGTCTGGGAGAAAGTCGGTATTTCGGGAAAGGCACTCCCGACCCCATATCGCTCTTCTAACAGGGTCATGCTTCAAGAAGGACCCACATCGGATTTACGCTCAATAGAACGATCCGTGAATATTCAGCAGCGTCTCGCGCAGGTCTGGCTGAGGTGAGGCCCGAAAGCTCCACCACCCAAGCGTGCGAATCAAGTCATCATCATTGCTAAGCATGGACACTAACTTCAGACATGAAGCCGAGAATCCTAGACATGAAATCAGTCACCACCTCCTGCTCTGATGCCCCACACTAGCAGAAGCCTAGCTCTTGCGGCCGAAGCTCAGGGTCCCAAAGCCTGAAGCCGCAAGTCCCTGTGATAACCAAGCTATAGAACGAAAATCCAAGAACCCAAGACCCTAAACGGCTCTACGGCTCTAACCCCTACCGGAGGAGGGTTTTGGGGTTTTGGGGTCCTCAAGCTGAGGAGCCCTCGGCCTACAGGCCTTTTGCGGGTCCGGTGGCAGGTGTCGGAGAGAGGTTGAGCCCAAGGTAGAAAAATCTGAACTACTGCACAAACACATGAAGTTCTGTTTGTCGGTACTCCGCCTTGTGAGCCTTCTTTCTCGTCTACCGTAAACCTTTCAGCCTTCAGCTGTAGACTGCGAACTCGTAACCCCGAATCTGCAAACGCTTGCAGTCTTAAATCCCAAAATTACAAACCGCAAATCTATGACCCTGCATCTTGAGTGTACCCCCAGATCCGTTCAATGAATAATTCTACTGCTGTGGACCCTACCGCCCCACTGAAGTTCCTGAGCCCCACAGAGTCCGGAAGAACAAACTCACGCCGATAACTTATGCATCCCCGAAACCCCGCAGCCTGAATAGCCTCAACACAAGCCCTCAAACCGAGAGATTTTGGGCTTGTTCCAAAAAAGACAAAGCAAATCCTTCGATTCCTAAATCACCGAAAGCATCCAGCATCCTCAAGGACGCCCTCAACCATGCCGTCCTCAAGGCTTTCAACCCTATGGCCCCATGAGCTCTACCAACCCTCTCGCAGCCATCAACAGCCTGAGACTGGCAATGGGAGCCCCAAATCTTGACGCAAGCATAATCTGAAGTTTCAAAACAGACCCTACCCTGCACAATGCAGCCCTCTCCCTCTCCATAGCAACTCATAGCCCCGTCAAGGGGTTCTACAAGCCCCAGAAGATGAAACCGGAAATCCTACACCCGAAACCCCAAAACAAAGGTTCAACAAAAATGAAGTGTCATACCCCAAACCCAAAGATGCATATCCCCAAAACATCCAAAAAGACTGCCAAAAAAATCCAAGACCCTGCCATGCAGGCAGTCTCTTCCCTCCTCGGCTGGAGCAGCAGCGGCAGACGGCAGAGCCCAGCCACGGAGGACGATCATACATACACGCGTACATACATCCATCCCAGCCATCCACCGCCCCGCCCGCCCACCCACCCAAGCATGCATGCATGCATGCGTACATATAATATGCACATGTCAGACATGCACACCTCGATACATGCACACATACATGTATCCATACTTGCTTGCAGGCATGCATGCATGAATTCATTCACATACATAGACACAGATACAAACATCTGCATATGCATATACATATACATATACATATACATTTATGCATGCATCGCCTCATCTGGATATAGTCACATGGCCGAGCCAACTGCTCTGGGTCGCGAGGGCTCACGATTTGGGATTTTCGAGGTTAGGCGTGGGATTGTTCGATCTTCCGTGCTCCTGGGTTTAGAAAACTGCGAAGTTGTTGGTGACTGTGATGACCATGACGAAGATGCTGTTAAGGACGACGGTGATGATTATGTCCATCACCATGATGAAGATGTGCTGCTGATGATGATGATAACGATGTTGATGTTTGTCATGATCATGTTGCTGCTGATGATGATGACAGTGACGATGACGATGATGATGATGATGATGGCGATGGCGATGGTGATGCTGTTGTTTGCTACTGAATGCCAGCGTTTACACTGGTTATGGCCTTCATGGAACTATCGGGACTACGATGTTCTGTTGGACAATGTTGTCAAAACTGCCGTGCTCTCTGCTCTTGCCTCTTGCTGCTGAAAAATGCACGGGCTTGTGTGTCGGAAACTTAAACGTTCTGTCACATCGTCTCTCCGAGAATCGTCGTCGTAGTGGTGGAAGTCGGAGTAGTAGTCGTTTAGTCCTAGCAGCCGTCGCCGGAGCAGTAGTCATAGTTGCTTCCGTCGTCATGGCAGCACGTCTGTTTCCAAAAGCTTGTGTTTCGAAGCTGCTACGAAGTTTGCCTGTGATCTGCTTTCCGCCGGGTTAAACCATGAGTGGCACGCGTATCTCTGCGGATCAGGGATCGCCTCGGTAAGGGACTTTTCGTTTGCGCCGCTGACCGCTTCCGCAAGGAAGTTCACTGATGCCCCCAAGTGCCTGGGCCGCATGTTTTCGGCAAGCTGCATAGTTCTGTTTTTATCATTGGGTTCCTGGCAGCATGTTCATGCCGCTGAAAGCGATCCAACAACGAGGTCTACGTGTTGTTTACTCGTTTTGTAACATGCACACACATTCGCACAAGCTAGCGGCAGACCGCGCAGCTGACACCTTGAAGACTCTCTGATGTGTCCCAACCGAGAGCCTTATCCCGAAATGGTTTGGGGTCTAGGGCATGATCCCCAAACCAATCTGTCATATCCCTCATAGGTTGCAGGCTGGAAAGCCTGCCCACAGGTCCTCTTTTAAAGCGCTTGCAGGTATTTGTATCCCGTTTCAATCTTTATTCAGTCTTCTCATTGCTGACATGATCGTTGGTAACTGCTGGCTCCCAGGAAAGTCAGCTGGGTCTACTCGCCCTAGCAGCCCATCACCAGAAGGCACCCGATTATCCGGACGGGGACTTCCAAGCAACGTGTATACCATCTAGCTGCTCGCAGAACGTTGAGAATTATCATGTTTACGTTGTCTGTCAACCCTGGTATGGCACCAAATGACATTATAGAAATGCTGGTTTCAAACCCTATTTCAAGCCCTACTCCTTCCTGTGGGAAATTCCTGCACTTCGGCAGCGGAACGGCACTACATGCTACAGCAGGCTGCATCACTGGCTGACTACTGCTGACTGCTCGCACCGAGCACACGGCTTCGTACCTGCTACTTACAGCTTGGTGCTTGCTACTGCTACCTCTACCGCTACCACTACCACTGCCACTGCCACTGCTACTGCTACTACTATACTGCTGCTGCTGCTACGACTACTACTGCCACCACTCCTGCTACCACCATTAGTACTGCTGCTGCTGCTGCTACCACCAACAGCGACGGCGACGACTAGCGCAACTGCTATTGCTGGTTACTGGTATTAACGCCACCACGAGTCGTAATAGTTGTGGTACTGGTAGCAGTATTAGCAGTCCTCGTCGTGGTGGTCGTCGTCGTGGGAGCAGCAGGAGATATTATCCACTAGCAACACTCCATCATCGCCACCACGCACGCTATGACAACGACGACTGTATTTCGAAAAGGATGATTATGACTATCATATCTAGAGATATTTTGCTGGCTTTGCGTGTAGCACTGTTGTGCTCAACACATGCTCTTGCTGTAAGCATTCATATTTCAGCACATCCGGTTTGTCATGGAAAATACCGGCGATCAAAGCGAATCTCCATTGCTAGATGCATCACAGCGAGTGTACGCAGGGCTTCTGTGGAATACTGCTGGGTGTACATGCCGGGTGTTATCACGGGCACTGCATCACATGCTTATCCTTCGTTGAACAGGTGCTCTTCATGCTTCGTCTTTCTTGCATTGTTCTGAGTTCCCGTGTGCGCTTCTGTTTCAATGCCATGGTGTTGAACTATGTGTTGTTATTATAAGGCCCGTTACCATGGCAAGCTTTACCCGACTGTGCCCGGGGCACTCGCCCTGTCGAACCCAGCTTTCGTGAAAGACTCTCCTTAATTCAACCCGAAAGAAGCAGACACCGCAGACGCCTCCGGATCCCGTTGTCCGGATCGTTTGAGACTTTGGAAGGTGCCATTGAGTCGTGTTGCGCCGGCCATCTGAAAGAAATCATGCGTTCGCAAATCGAAATCCATATGTGAAGTCTACAGCCTTTCGCTTTCCTAAGGTACCTGCCTTAAGCCTTAGCTCTCGAAGTCGTTCTGCCAGCCAGAAATCCATTGTGTGAAAACTTCTGGAGTTTGCAGGCATCCTGAGGAAGAAGAGTTCCATGAATCGGTCGGCTTCTCCTCTGCCGGAAGAGGCACTAGAGCACTAGAGGATCGGTGTTTTCTGTTGCCATCAGTCTCTGAGCTTGAGCACTTACGCCGTGCCCTGGGTGTCCACGAATCTAAGTTGCAGGCATACCCTAATTTTCATGAGCTTTAGCATCGAATTCTGCTTTAGTCCAGTCCTGAGGGTCTGTGTTTAGTCGGTGATTTTGGGGAGTTCAGGGCTTTGGTCGTTATGTCTTGGAGATGTTGCTCTTGCCTGAAGCATTTTCTAATAAATCATGTTGTCTCCCGGTTGTAAAGCGTCTTGGTAACTTCAACTGGTTAGAGTCGGTTAGAGTATACGGACTTCGCCCACGTATCCCCGAATTCGGACCCAACGGACGTCTGGATTTGTCGCAGGGATCGTGGTTGTGCAGTTCGGAGACCGTCTGGCTTCATTGCTCTGACCCAAGGCCCCCATCCTGCGCCCAAAGCCGAACCCTCAAAGCACCTGCAGGGGATGGACGGAGGGGGGGGGGGGAGTTTAACGAATGATCTCCGAGATCCGTCTTTGGGCTTCGAGCGCGAGATGACACTCTGAAGCCTCAGCCTCGTTGACGAGCCCGCCTTGTTTCAGGTATCTGATCTATTGACCTACCCCTAAGGCTGAAACTCTCAGACGCTAAATCGCACCGGACCCTGAAACCCAGAAGACACTGACAGACTCCAAGACTGGTGGTAATATAGTAAATATCGACAGTCAGGATACCATTCAAAGAAGCCGTGCCCGCCCCTTGAAAGCCTGGAGATTGAAGAGGTGGATCCTCGGGAGGAAGAACTTCGGAAGCAGATGGAAAAGGCCGGGGCTCCAGATGAAGTGCTTTGAGATAGGGTGTGGGGTTAGCCTCGGTGATTCGGGTTTCGGTCGCTAGTAATTATGCCCTCGCGTGGGTGCTCGCCAGAATACTTCGATGAGTTTGCAGTCCTGCTTCAAAGCACCTGCGATCGGACTTTCCGGCATGGAGGGTACGAGAAGACAATGAAGCGCACCCCATCACCCGCCTCGTAAACACCAAGTTCCATTCCGCAAGAGAACCTTCAAGGTTAGGGCTATGTTACGGTGTTTAAGACTCGGGGTTCAGGAAGATTTGAGGTGCGTGGTTTCTTTTTTCCCTGAGTTCCGCTTGGCCGTGGATGTGGGCTTCTCGAGAAGGTTCAGAGCGTTGATCCGCCTTGATGTTTCCCTCATACGGGCCTCCACGAAATTGGCAGAATCGGATAGAAGTGGTCGTGGTGGTGTCTATGGGATGGCGTTACATCTACAACGGTTTTCCTGCGCAAACCGGATCCTTGAGTTCAGTTCGTAATTCCCCGGCGGGCAAAGTTGTCTCTGGCAAGTTCAAAGTCGGCATTATGATCACCATCGTAGTAGGGGTGCCTGCGACTACTGGAAGGTACCAGCACGGAGATCGTGCTGTTCAGACATTCGAACGGGTCAGAGACGGGTTGTGACCGGTAGTTGTTACTTGGTGCTTTCCTGGAGCTGCCCTTGGACTCACTCTTCTGAATCCTCAACCACAGTTCACGATGTATGTAAGCCGGCTAATTGTGCAGGCCGGAGAGCCTGGGAGCATCTTCTGGACGGGCACGTGGTTTAACTCTGAAAGGATTTCGTAGGAATTGGCCTGAAGGTTATAGGATGTGGGAGGACATGTCTGTTCGGGGTCAGAACTGTTCAAACGACGGTCAGCTTCGCCTTCCTGTGGAAGTTTTCAAAAGCTTCGCAGTTTGCAAACTTGTAGGGCCTGGACTTAGGTCCTAGGTCTCAGCATTCATTAACACGTGGGGGCGTCAGACTTGAGACACTAAGTCGGAGTTTTGGGATTAGCAATCAACCGTCAACCCGCCAAACCCTGCAGCTTGAATATTGGGTTCCGGTCCGGGACCGCTTCCTGAAAGCCAAACTCTAAGCCCATCCCTAGCACCAACCAGCAGACCACACAAGCCAAGCCTCCAGGACAAGAGCCAGCAACCTGAAACCCAGGCCTAGGGCCCAAGCCGCCACAGCGCCTTTTTTTGCATCTATAGGATGTTGAACTCGAAGCCGAAAGAGCGCAGGAATCCGCGCATTCTGAAGTCTCACATCCAGGACATCGTGGAGCAATTGAATACTGCCGGTATGTGTCGACCTTGGGCGTGTTTATCGAGGAGTTACTTGAGTTAGGTAATCGTGGATATGTACTCTTACTGTGTTAATTCAATGTGTCTCTTTAGACGCCTTGATGGTGCAGAGTGCAGATTAGTAGCGGTTGACAGGTATAGACGGGAGGTGCGACTCTATGAAATGATAAGACCTTCAAGAAAGCTGCTTGAAAGTTCCAAGTCTTAAGCCTCTAAGCCTGAGGCTTGAAACTGTAAACTGCTTCCCACTCCGTTACCCCCAAACAACCCGAAACCCAAGAGTGTTGATGGGTTTCCTGTTGGCATCTGCATGGTTCGATTCGGGTTCCCCGATCAGGGACACATACGGTTGTGAGCACAGGCTTTTGGGTTCAGTTGCCGTACGTTGGACGAGGACGCGGTTCAATCTGCACCTAATTGTAGGGTTGAACGCAGAGAGGCCAGAGGCAGGGACTTGTTCCAGATGTGGGTGCGATGTTTGGCACAAGCACATCTGGATTTTGCGCATGGTTTGGGATAGACTGGCTTCTACAAGATCCACAGAACCCCTAAAGATCCCTAAAGCCTAAACCCGGACCTTCAACCCTAGTCCCAAGCCATAAGGTTTACATTTACCTAAGTATGTTTATTCGCTGTGGTTTGAGGGAAGGTACTGCTTCGTGCTGAGAGGTTGCATGGTTTACGGTTTACGGGTTGGAGGTTCAGGCTAGCACAACCGCACCAGGCCTAACAAGGAAACAGAAAGTGAATCCTTACCCCCTCGCTTCCCAAGAAGCATCGCCCTGGTATCTCTCTGTCGCCCTGGTCGCACTTAGGGAAGACCTTCTGGGGGAGCAGCTGGAAGTCCTGAAGGGGGCGGGGCGCTGAATAGGAGGTTGAGGGGATGATCTTAGTTAAGATTTAGATTACATTTCAGGTTTTCGTCTCTGTGTTCATGGAAGGTCTCTCCACTTTCAGCCAACAGGGCCGCATGTCCACCTGTACATATGCATATCTATATTATATATATATATATATATGTATGTATGTACATGTACATACGTATTTACACAAACCTGCATGACTTCATACATAAATACATACGTCCATTCATTCATGGATCATATATACATACATTCATGAAACACGTGCATGTATTTGTCTTTTTTCCTGCTTTTATCACCAAGGCTGTTGTTGTTTATTGCTGCTGCTGCTGCTGTTATTGGTAGTGGTGGCGGTGCTGCTGTTGCTATTGCCGTGGCTGTGGCTTCTTTTGCTGCTGCTGTTGCGGCCGTTATTGCTGCCGTTAGTGCTGCTGTTGTTGTTGCTGCATGTGCTGCTGTTCTTTTGTTGTTGTAGTTCTACATTACGGAGAAGGGTTGGCAAGAAGGGTAGCAAAGTTGCTAGATGTGTGCTACCAGCAACGAAAGCCCAAGTGGGAGGGAAGGTTTCGGGCTTTGAGGGGTTCAGCCCTTCGTTTTTGAAACTCTCAAATAACATGCTGGTCGGCACAATCTCATATGCCCGTCGATAGCAGACTGCCAGCGACACCAGTGGTCCTACTGCTGGCACCACAGCGCAGATAGGTTCAATTGCCTGAGAACACCCCAAAGCCCGTGTTCCCCAAGCTGAACCTCCCGAGCTCGGCTCCCGAAGTCCTGGCGTTAGGTGGTCATCCACAACTCGGGCCTGGAAAAGGAAATGAAAGATAAGAAAGAGCTTGCTCAGGCACGGAGCGTGTTTTGAGGCCAGACAATATTCACTATAACGTGGCTAGGGTTTCAGGCGTTACAGGATGCAACTTCGAGCCGAGGCAGTCAACCCCAAGCTTAAACCCTGCACTCACGACCATAGTGTTCCGAAATTGAAGCCGGGTTCATCTCTGGTGGAAGGAACTGTGAGGCTCGAGCTAGCTGCAAAAGGATTCGAGAATCTCCAGGAATTCTGTTAAAGAACCACGTTAATTACAACTTGTGCTAACACCTTATGTAATCCACTAACCCACTTGCTCAAGTCACTAAACATTTTGGCCCAGGCCGAGTCACGGGGAAGTTTGATCCAAGAGCCGAGCAAGCCAAAAGCCTCTGCCTGTCAGCCAATACATACAAGCGAACGGCACAAAGTAAGCATGTTAGAAGCCAATAAGTTGTACTCCCAATGCTGCACTCATCTCGTTGATGACTGCTAGAACTGCCGGCGCCACAGCCGCCGAAAAGGAGCATCACGCAAGCGTGAACAGTATCTACGAGAGCCTTGAGTCCGATACTCAGAGATTCGAGGCGCCGAGCCGGGAGCCTTCCTTCTCAGATACTATTTTGGAGGTTCCTTATTGTAACTATAGTATGATGGGCCCCAAAACCCTATTCCAATTATTAAGGTAGTCTCAGGTACCCTACGCCTACACTCCGAAAGCTCTTCTAAGCCTTTCAAGGCCTTTGCCTTAGCCTCAAACTGTCCAATCCCTTTCCTAATCCTGCTTGAACGGGAGGCCTGACAAACAGCTTAAAGCCGAAGAAACTGAGACCTTTATGTGTGAAGTTCCAACCTGGGCTCCTAACAGCCAAGCCTTTCAGTCTGACCTCTACAGGAGGAAGGAGTAAGGCAAACTCTTTGGTTTCCAGGGTTCCAGTGCTATGTGCAATCCTAAAAGGTCATCTGTTTGTGTCGACGCGGACTTGTTTTTTGTTCTGGGTTTCGTGCTTAGGGACCCGAGGTCAAAACTGTAGAAACTGGGGTTGGGGGCTGTACTCCTGAATTGGATCGCAGGCCTTCGTGCTAGGCCAAGAATGGCAAGCATCACCTCTAGCATGCGTGACATATCGCGGAAGGGCAAGATCAACTACTCAAAAATTTAGGACAAGCGGGCCATAACAGCAAGCATCGTGCTCTCCTGAAGGCATGTGAACCCAGTCATGGCGCAGTGGTATAACGCAACAGCTGAATAAGATGTCCTGGAAGCCCCGATTTCCTCAAACGCAAGCCCCTAAACATACCCTACACACTAACCTACCTCAACACACGCTCCCTAAACCCGCAAACTGCACCCTAAACCCGCACTCTACGACCCTACAAGGTCCCGAGTGCAAAAGTCCCAGCAGAAGACGGAGCTGACCCTTCAGAGCTGTCAGGCAGGCGATCGGGGTTCAGACTTCAGGGACGTCGAGGGGATCATTGCCTTTAGTGGTCTAGGTTCCTGAGTAGTACCCTTTTGCCCTTTTTATTTTAGGGTTCCCTTATTAAAACCGAATAGTAGGAAAAAGGGTACCCTTATTATATAGGGGGTACTCAGAAACCTAGTGGTATAGATATGATTCACTGCTTTGCGATTCCGGGCGTCCTTGGGATCTTGGCACAGGGTTAGGATGGAGAGTTTAAGGTTCGGGGTTTGAGTGTAGGATTACCAGTTTTGGCCTGAGGTTGTTTAGGAGCCTTCATACTCGATTTGTTTTGAAACGTGTTGACGTGGACTAATAACTCAGAAGAGCAGTCAGTAGTCCTACATGCGAGATTACAAGGGTGCACTATGCTGCAAGTTCATTTTGATCGCTATTGTGAGGCTTCCCAGAAATTTGCGCAAGGTGTCTTGGCTATCTCGTCTTTCGTGGCTTCGGGCAGCGCGTAATGAAATCTCCGACGCAAGGATCTAAGGGTGAAGCTAAAGGGTTAATGGTCGGACGGATTAGTGCCGAATGGAGGGTTTGTCAGTGCAGCTGTCGGGTCTGCATGTCGAGTTCATCACCTTTGCAGCTGTTGTAGGCAACCGGCAAACAGATGGTCGCCGTCATCAATGCCGTCCCTTGGCCGCCGTTTCAGTCGTACAGGGAGGATACATGCTCCTCGGGACGCCCCACCCCTGCAACCACAAGACTTCGCAGAGGAAACTTGTGAAGCCTCATCCTTCTGAGTTCGCGGCCTCTTTGTGCTAGATGCTCCGAATCATCCTGATTCCGGAGATCTGCACTATGGGGATGGACCGCCGAGGCAATGATTGCCCGAGAGAAGGTGCGGCCCGCACCCCAGAGCTATCTTGCACGGGTTTGAGGTTTTCATTTTTAGGTCGTGCGAATCCCGTACACGCGCCCTGAATGCTCCGACTTGGGTTTGGGCTTTGGCGGCTTGGGTTCTTGAGCTTGGGGCTTCAGTGTTTACGTTATCTAGCCTGGTTTTTTACCACTTCCGGATAGAGGCTGCTCTCAGTGGATCCGTTCGCGGAACCGGAATGGGAATGGAAGAGGCTGCAACTCATCAGATTTCAGATTTAGTCGTGCTGGGGCATGTAGATCAATCGAACATTTTCTCTGTAATTTCATGTCAGGCTTCTTGTAGGGCCTTAGGACTTACTTGGTTTGGGATTCAAGGTTGTTGTTCCTTCAGACTAGGGTAAGTGTTTTCTTGTTGATTTTCAGCTACATGAGAAAGATCAATGTCTTGGTTTTAGTTCGTGTGATGGTGCCAGTTGATACGGCAAAATTGCGCGCACCTCGTTTTGTACGCCTGTCACCGTCTGAAGGCAGCTCCTCCTTAACGACGCTGAGATTGTGGTGACGGAGGACTGTTTACCGTGGTAGCTACTGTCATACCTGTCCAGTATGCAAGAGCTGTCGTTCCTCAACTAATATGCTTCCCGAGGTCTAGTTGTGACAGGTAACTTTACTGATACATGGTCAGCTCTGCGTGGACAATTGAAGCCTCAAATGATTTGTGATCGGGGCACCTGAGCGACCACATGACCCGAGCCCCATGGTCATTTCTCGTCTCAGCAGTAATCATTGCTACAAGCGACAGCAGCAAGTGCAACAACAACATCACCACAGCAAGAGCAATGGTATGAAGCTATGTGAAACAGATGCATCAGAGAAGACATAACCAATGTGGGAGATAGTGCCGACGATGCCAAAATCGACAGAGGCAGCGCCATCACCGACATGATAGCCCCTTTCGCAACAACCGCAGTGACTGCATGCGCCTACACACATAGTCAAATAACCATGCATCCTTCAGCATCAGCGACGGGCATGAATGGGGCGACGGTTCCCAGGCCCAAGCACTTCAATTGGCAACTGTTGGCCCAGCTCAAAAGAACCGACAGGAGCCTCCTGATGACTTAAGGCTCCAGGGTTCTGGTAGCCAAGGAAGCAGGGCCAAGGACTCACGATCCGGGCCCTGTCCCGATAACCCGAAACACCAAAACCCTCAAGCCGAAACCCCGAATTCTGCCTACAAGGTATTCTGATTGTAACAAGGAGGAAAAGGGCCCTCAAAAAAAAAAACGAATTCCTCAACCTTTACCTAACCCTGAGCCTCCTGCCCTGTGCGGAAGGAGAAGAAAGCCATCCTGGAGGAGAGGCGGAGGCACATCGCGACTGCATTGCAGCCTTGGAGTTCAAAATTTAGGCATCCCCATTTGTTTTGGATAGCAAAACCGTTGCTGAAACAAGTGTTACACGAGAACCCCTATTCCGCAATTCAGAGATGTTGGCTCAGCTCATTCCAACTATGAAGGGCTAGTTTGCAGGGCGTCACGTTCGCGGTTTGAAAACTATGCACGAAGGCCGCAACTTGCCTAAAGTGGGCACTGATGGCAATTCCACGATCCAAGGCTCGAAGGCAAGACCCAAAACTCCAAACCCCAACACCGGGGCAACTCACGCACCACCCCGCTTACAAGCCCCAACCGCAAGAACGAGAACCAAGCATCCTCAACCCTAAACCCCTCAGCCCACCCGAAGCCCTTCTTACAACGATCTCGACGATTTGAACCAGGGTACATCCAATATCAGGGAAACACCCTTGTGGTAACTCTATAGACAGAGCGCTCGTTTTGAGGCAGGGCCAGGCCTTAGCCTCCAAAAAGATGGCGATGGCAAAGCAGGAGGCTCCGGTTAACAGATTGTAGGGCTTAGGTTGACGTTCGCGGATTTATTCTTTCCGCTTGTGTCGTGGTTCGGCCGTCGGCTTCAGGTCTAGACGGTTCTGGCTTCTTGGTTTGGGCGTTTGCGTTTTTGTCGCATATAGGATCGAGAAGTGCAGCATCGTGGATTTTGAGACGTGGGCTTGAGTATACATGCATGCGTGCACACGCATACCTACAAACAAACACACGGACATAAACGCGCACATGCGTACGTACAAGAAGTGCGCACGCACATCCGTGGCACATGTTCGCACATGCGCACAGTGCAAGCTCATGCACCCGTGAGCATGCACCTCTTACCTGCACCTGGCACGCATGTAGACAGGTGCACAAGCATGCAGAGGCACATGATACGACATGCCAAATTGTCTGCATACATATGTGTGTACGTTTGCAGATCCGCACATGCCCGTGAGCACATATGAAATTGCACGCGCAAGTATGCACACATGTAAATAACTTACAGGAGTGCATGTGTGTGTATGTATCTATACATATATATATATATATATATATATAATAGACATATGTACTCATGCATTTTGAGACAGATCTTGATATGCATATATATATATACACACATGAACTCACATTGTATGCGGTAGGTATGCAGGGAGCGTTCCTTCCATTCCGTGATGCAGGCACAGTGCTGTATGCCAAACACCAAGACGGTGCAACGACATATAAGTCCCTAATAGTCCCTACATAATTGGCACAGGGTTTGCTTCTAGCACACGATATAGTTGTGTCTGATATGTAGCAGCCGTTGTGCGATAGATTCACGAAATGATGTAAGATGATCCAAGACGTAAGTACCTGGTGCACTTCGAACATCTCAACACACCGGAATGCAACGTAATGCATGCAGTATACTATAAGATGATCCAACTGAAAGCATGTGTACGGTGCAGCAGAGCATGCACACTGACAGAAACTCACAAGCTCGCAGTGTGAGCTTATATAGACGAGTACTCTCACAGCAATATGCTAATATATCCCCTGAAACCCCCAACTACAGAAAACTGTCTGAAGCCCTGAGCTCGCAACCCAGGCTAGACCTTGTTTTGGAGCCGCCCCCTTACCCCCCCGCCCCCCCTCATCTGCAAAGGAGGAGGATGGCATAGGCGGCGTGAAGGAGCCTCCTGCGGCGAAATCCTCAGCATGGTCTCGAGCAGGAGGTAGTGGCGGTAGCGGGTAGGAGTCTATAGATGTTTGGCTCCGGGGTTTCCATCGGGTCTGAGGAAGGATTTAGAAGCGCCAGGGTTCAGGATTCCGGGCTTAAAGTTTAAAGTTGTGCGCTGAATGGGTGTATTTCATCTGCGGTTATTCTTCCTTCGATCTACCAAACCTACCCTCTTTCAGAGGATAGGAGTGATTAGCTGTGACGTTGCAAGTTCTCAATTTCTCTTAGTCGACGCTGCTGTCGATTATGATGGATGAAGTAACTATTCTTACTGTATAATCCAAGGAGTTGGATGATAGGCAGAGGGTTCGATCAGTGGGTCTTTCTGACTTGCGGCTTTGACACAGAGAAAACAAATCTCCAAACTCCTATCAGAGATTAGCAGAGCCAGACTCGGCTTCTCAGGGAGTCTCCGCACACCATGTGAAGCACAAGACTACTACCCCTGGAAGACTCATAGAAATACTTCGTGTGCGATCAACAGCTCGAAGCCCCCGAGCTGAGCTCGATGACATCAGCAATTGTGGCCGAGATCGCAGACCTCCGGCGACGCATCGAGCGGAAGACACGGAAACAAACCAAACTGAAGGCCCGTCGATCCGGAAAGCTTCGGGGTTCCTTCATTTGTTTGGTGTGATCTTCAGTCTTCAGGGCTTCACGGTGGCTTCGAGCCTCCCAGGCTTCGACTCCATATGCCGTACAGGCGGGCGCCAAAGACCCCTGAACCTCAGAGGAGCAGCAAACCCGGTCCCTGGGCTCCCGTTCTGCAGTTTCATGGACAGGTAGGTAGGTTGATATTACGCGTCAGCATTTCATTTTGATATGCAGAACATTATACTGGAGCCATGCACAGGTGGAGCACGACCAGGTGCAAGTTCGGCTAAAATCGCTGGAGCAGGTGGCTGGTGTCGCTTTGGGTTCAGGGTGCTGCGTACCTCGCAGAGTCTTGGGGTTTGAGGCTGTTTGGGTTACAGAAATAAGGTAGTTCCGGATCATGGCAGGCAATCTACCGCTCGGCTCGGTAACCACTGAGTCCCAAACTCCGAACCCCAGCGTCGAAGCCCGTAATCCCGAAGCCTTGAACTGCATTCCTCACAACCTGACTTTGTTTGTACTCGTCTGAGGCCCATTCATTTGGCGCCTTCCTTTCAAAGCTAAACATGGGAGCCTTAGTGTTGGAACTATAGAACAGACCCCCCGACCGTTCGAATTGCCAAGGCCCCTACATTATTACGCTTAGGCTTAGGCTTAGAGGGATTCTCTGGGCTTGAGAGTTCAGGGTGTTTGCTGCAGGTCTTCTTTTTTGTTTGGTCTGAATTCTGAATGTTCTTCTGTAGGTTGCTTGATTTGAAGGGTAAAAATAGTCCATGACTCATTGAAGGTTTTCTGGTTTGGGGCATGTGCGCTCAATACCGGTTGAATTGGTAGCCAGGTAGAAAGCCCCAAAACCTTAAAGTCCTCAGCCGCAAACCCGAGAGGCTTTTCCTTGAGGCCAAAAGCCCCATTTCAGCTCAAACACAGAAGCAGGCTTCAGGAGCTGTGCAGGAATCGTTTCACCCGTTTTCCTTTCCGAACTTGAGCAATGCCTCTTGGGCATCGCCTTCGGAGCCACTTTCTTTCGATGAAGTCGAAGGAGCCGCCTGTGCCTTGCTTTGCTCGGTTCAGGCTTCCAGGCTTAAAGGCTTTAGAGGGCCTACTCGGGTTTCTTCCAGTTTGCTAGCGGGCTTTATTCAGGTTTATTAGGGTTCAGCCATCTTGAAGGTTTGCGAGGGCTTCCTTCATGATCCTTTCAGACAGAACGGTGGCCAAGGGATCTTGGAGTGTCTGGGTTTCTGAGCATTCGGGCCGCGGGCTGGGATCTTGGCGGTTAGGGATGCTTGGATGCTGAACCCTAAACCGAAACCTCCTGCATCCTTGACTTGGAACGTAAGACCAAGCAGGTTCTGCGAGATCTTCGGGGCTGTGCAAACGGCGAGGTTCTATACCGGAACCCTCCAACCCGAACACCCCAAACAGCTAAACCTGTCACCCGAAAAAACTGAATCCGAGATTCGAAACCTTCTAACTCCCAGACTTGGGGGCTGCAAGCAGTTGTGTTCAGCTTAAATCCAATCGGCTACGGTCGTCAGCTTTCTTGTCAGTTTTCTGATTGCAGGCTATTTCATGTGAACTTCTCAGTCCTAAAAACCCTGAGATGCAAAGCCCTTCGCATCGAAACGTGCAGACGCAAGCAGGAGCAGCTAGTTCGCTGCGCGGCACGACAACTCCGCAGTTGCTGACCGGTTTCTTGGCTTGGTGCTTCGGGTTTCTTTCGTTTGGACTGCGGGTATGGGTTCGGGTTTGCAAGAGGGCGTGCAGCTTGGTTAGGTGACCCGCGACTCTAAGCCGTGATGATGATGATGATGGTAATGATGATTATGATGACGTTAGTTGGTAATCCGTTGGACCGCTTCAATGCATGCGTTCGAGGCAGAGGGCTCTTCCGCCAATACTGTACACAAGCTATCTCTTCCCCAGAAAGACTCAGCACACCGTGACACTATTATCTCTCAGAGAAAAGCCATTAGGGGCCCATGCTTGCCAAGTTCCCGTTATTCAATGCTGCTTTCTAACCCCTCCATTTCACAGTCCGCAGATGCAGGCCGACGCTCCTGTGGTTGCTGCAGCCTATATATATATATATATACACAATCCCCCTTGCAGTCTTTGCAGTCCTACATTCCTGCGGTTCTTTGCTGCCCACGTCCCCAAGGGTTCTTGCAGTCCCTGCAGTCCAGCGTTTCTGCGGGCCGTGCCGCAGTTCGTGCAATCCTGACAGCTTTTGAGAAGACATTCCCTAAACCTTAAACCCTAACCCCAAAACCCTATTGTGTGGGAAAGGATATCAACGAAGACTTTCCAGTACCTTGAACTCGCAGGGTTGCGGACACTGTCAATGTCCCCAAACTCCCCACTCGCAGGTAGACCGATACATGCAAAGGGCATGTCGGCAAGGATGTCGCAAGGATGAACGAAAAAGAGTTCGCATAGAGAGAGAGAGAGGGAGAGTTCCTGGCTTTTTCAGTTGTTCCACCATCCTCCTCTCTTCACTTCCCTCTAAGCAGCCCCTAATAGACGGGCAGGCCTAGTGCCCGTAAGCCTGGGAGAAGAAGAGAGAGAGAGAGAGAGAGACAGAGAGAGAGAGAGGGAGCGGGAGAGCGGGAGTGAAAGGGAGAGAGAGGGAGAGAGAGGGAGAGGGAGAGAGGGAGAGAGGGAGACAGGGAAAGAGGGAGAGAGGGAGAGAGAGAGAGGAGAGTCAGAGAGAGTGACATATCGTCGACACAGGTTAGGCGACTCCTCGAAAGTACCCCCCCGAATTAGCCACAGTTCTGCTGTAACTAACAGCGGAGTATGATTTTGTGATCAAATCTGCAGGTGTGGAGGTTAGGGGCCTACAGGGGTCGAAGGTTTGGGTTGATGCTTGTTCTGAGTTCCAAAGGAGTTTAGTTTTTAGGGATTCAGTGTCTAGTTTTGGCCAGCCAATTAGCAGAGAGTAACCCGAACAACAGGTGTCCTTCGTGACATTGTCATGATGCAGATCGGCGATGAAATCTACGTACCGTGGCCGTTGTGTCTGACGACTTGCCTGCCGATGATCTTGTACTCCTCTGTGAATGTGCTCGGCTGCGACAACGGCTCTTACCAGGAATCTACGCGGCTGTTAGGGTTTTATTCGACACTCCACTACATCCTGGCCGACGCAGTGGGCTGGGGACTCAACATCTTGCTGACATTCCCACTTACCTATCCAGTCATGCTCCGGATCCTGAAATGTCTTCTGGCCTTCGGCGATGGTCCAGTACGACACTGCGCAGCTTTTTTGGGTTGCTTCCTGGCATATCAATACACCTATATGTGCGGCGGCTTGATCTGGGGCTCTTGGATTCCTGCTGTGGAGGACTCCTCCCCAATGCAGCTTCCATGTTTCCTCCTGGTAATAATTTGCTTGGTCATCCAATGCATCTGTTTGTTTTAACAGATGGGAAAGGCAAGGCCAGGAAAACCTGGCATCGTGTCGCTGTGTCAGAAGACAAATCGCGACATATGAGGCTGCTTGGCAGTGCAGTGAGGGGTGCTGGGTTGAGTCACAAGGGCAATAAGTCTTTCCCCTGCTAGAAATTAGACAAGTAAGGCAATGGGCACGGAAGGTGGCTTGCCATGGGGCTCTGTCGTGGAATCTCCTGACTGAGCCAGCGGCGGGCTAGGCGGCCATGAGAAGAGTGCTTGGGATTTGCCGCTGATGTGAAGTTCCCGAGCCGAAGATGTTGGAGTGGAGGTCATAGCCGTCCCGGAGCCCTAAAAAGATGTCCAGCAGGTTTCTTACTAAACCTCGCATGACGCCCTCAGTCCTCATGGTTCTGGACTGTGAAGGGGGTTACTCTAGTTCCTTTGCCGTTATCGTTGCCGGAGTCGTCCACAACATGTTCGGAGAAGGGCAAGCATCATGGTGCAGGGACGGATGCTGGGCTGTGCCGAAGTGAGAACAGCAGATCGAGTAAAGTGCCTCCCTCGGCTGGGACAGATTCTGAAACAAGCCAACAAAGCCCCCAAAATCCTGAAGCCCTGACACTCCAAGGCCATATAATTGTAAGGTCCTGAACCCTGAAACCCTGAACCGCCGCCAGGTCTTGGAAGTGGTCGAGCGAGGTCAACGTCCGGACAAGGCTCTTGGCTTCTTGGGCCTCATGGTCTCAGGCTTCCTTGGGTCTGGCTGCCAGGCAGGCGTTGCCATCGTAAGTACAGTAAGTACAGGTTTAAGCATAGAGTTTTCTGTTTTGATCTCCCGGGAGTCGAATTTTAGGTTCAGTTCGGCCAGGTTGCCCGCAGCCGACGTCGCAGCTAAACATCCGCCAATGTTGCTTCGGCATTTGGCCTTAGGGTCATATATATAGAAGCCTGAAAGTGAGGCCTCCGCATTACCCCAAGCTCCGAGCCTTGAACCGATGGGCACAGAGCTCATAGCATCCTCGGTCCTCTTAAAATTACAGCGGAGGTGCAGGCCCTTGACCCGCTGGCCATGGAGATGCTCGAGGAGGCTTGTTCTGTGGTGGGGGGCTCTACGAGTTTTGAGGCTTGAGGTTTCAGGGCAATGGGGTTTAGGGTTTAGGATATCTGGGGCTCTAGGACGTGTGCTTGAAGGATCAGTGTTTGTGGGCTTCAGGTCTGCGAGGCCAACTTTCAGACATGTTGTTTGTCTGGCGCTTTAGGAGTTAGTGCAGTTAGGGTGCAGGGCGCAGGGTTTGGATGCGTGTTTTTTGGTGGGGGGCTTTTGGCGGGTTGACGGGCTTCGAGTTTAGCTTCGTGAATGTAATTTGCGTTTGTTCTCAGGGTTCGGGGATGATCCGAACTCTCTTCCGCAAGAGGCTGGAAACTTGAAGCTCTCAACTTCCGCTCTCACGACGAAACCCGAAGAATCTTTGCCAACAAAGGGCTGCCCCACAAATTTTGTCCGAACCCTGGATCATTGCTGTACATTGTAATTCCCAAATTAAATTTCAAGCTCCGTCGTCTGCAGCTTTGCTAGAGTGATCTCCGAGGACACGAATTTCCAGACCTAGCCCAACGTTGACCACCTGCACTTCAAAGCGTCATCTGTACCTTCAACCTAGATTCGGAAACCTGATCATGTTCAAGCTTCAGCCTCACACGCAAAAACTTGACTAGGCTTGCAGTAGGGTTCGGTTTCAATAATAACCACAGGCCAAGGGGCATGGGCGCGAGATCGTGATCGCAGCCGGCTTGGAATACCGAGGGTTGTGGGTGTAGCGACTGGTGGATGCAGGGGGCTCTGGGACTCTAGGGTTTAGGGGTTGGGGGTTTAGGCTTTCTGGTTTTTGGCCGCAGGCTTGATGGCGAAAGGTTGAATAGTCTGCCCGTTGAGCTACTTTTGGGATTATGTGTTGTTCCTAGACTGTGAAGACCAAGTTCAACCGGTGCTCCGGCTTGGGCCTCAATTAACTAGCCGCTAGCCTTTCCCTCACAGATAAAAATCCTTTTGCCGGACCATCTCGACCTTCAGCCGGGTTTCGAGCCCACATGCCTACACCCACACTCGAAAACCTAGAGCTCGGGAATTACCTTTGCAACGCCCGCGGCCGAGGCACCGTACCTGGAGGAATTGAAGCGTGAGCAAGGGCCCATCACTCAGGGCCCTTCTACTTCCTTGCCTCTGGGTGCTAACTTGCTGCTGGTTTTGACGCTGTAGGATCATGCAGGCCCTCGGTTTGTTAAATGAGACGGCAACACACACACACACCCTTGGAAGACCCTCCCGTTTAGTACTGTGAGAATCCGTCAGAACTCTTTCAGAACACACTGCTTTCCTAAACTTGGAAATTACATTGGCATTAGGATTGTGGGTAAATCTCACACAACGAGCCTAATAAGGCGGTAAGCAGATGTAGCCAGTGTCTCTAGATCTTGGCAATGAACTTGCGATTGTTCGAAGATTTTTCGTACAGCTCTCAGGGAATCCACCTCCCAAATCCCAAACTCCCCAACATTCAAAGCCGCGGAACCTTCCCTAGACTGTAGGCCCTACATCCCAAACCCCACACCCTGACAGTCCGTGTAGACGTGTTGAATGTTGCTCTGCAGATCCTAATGCTCATATAAACTTCACACCCGAATCCCTAAACCTGGCTGTTCACCTTGAGGCTCTCCACACCCAAACCTGTGGAAATGCCCGACGAGCTCATAGCCATTGCCCGAGAGAGACGGTCTTGGAGTTTGGGTGTTGAGAGTGGTTGCTTCGTCTCAGGATGCCGAGTTCAGGAATCAATTAGGGTGTATAGGCAAAGGAGGTTGATGCAGGTTTTCCGGTTGATGCGTTAGCTGCCTTAGCTTCGGAGTACAGAGCTGTGAGCCTTCAGCCCCAGAACCCTCGAACGTACGGTGTACAAGTCTAGAGCCAGCTCAACATCCACATTGACTATCCTGCAGGCTTGACCCTGGAATCACTAAACTAAAACCCTAAACCTGTGGCACCAGACTGGCATTCCAACCGCCTGCAATCCGAAGCCTTCAACCCTAAAGCTATACATTCGCAGGAAATACAATCCGCCAAAAGATGCAGAAGTGTATGAATTGAAGCTTTGCCAGCGCTCACGATCGTGAGTTGGATTTTGGGGAAGCCAGAATTCCGAATGCACGTCGTGCAGGCCGAGCGAGACTGGCTGGAGCAGCAGATTGCAGAGGCTTTCATGTTGCTGAGTATAGTTTGGGGCCTTCGGGAGTGTTCGGCTGTGTGTTGATCCTAAGCTCTAAACTCTGAGACCTCGGTTCCCTGGATGCTAAGATCTGGCTCTTGGGGGTTTAGGGTTTAGGGCTTAGGGTTCCAGCTTGGGGTTATAGAGTCGAAGGATTCGGGTTCAGAGCTTGGTGCTGAAAGGAAGATAGGCCTGGTCGTGTTCGGTCACGACAGAGCAGGGGCTGCAGATCAAGACTCAATTGTCGCTGCCGTTTCCTGCCGCAAAAAATGGCGGACTGCAGAAATCCAAGCAAAACATGAACTTTTCGGTACACCCCAACGAGGGAATCACAGCTAGCAGAAAGCCGTAGCTGCAGGTCGAGGCCGAAATCGCCAAGATCGAGGATTTCCGGCAGGAGCAAGAGGTGGAAACGGACTAGCACTTTAAGGATTCGGCGCTTAGGCGCTTAGGGTTGAGCGTGCTGCGGGCTGCAGGCCTCGGATTTGAATGGCGTTTTGTCTTTTTGTTCGAGCTCGGGGCTGCTCTTCTCGGCTCCTTGCATGGGCTCTGGTGGGCCGCACAGACGAAACTCCAAATCCGGCGCGCTGACACAAGGATCTCTAGAATGAGAACAGGGGTTGACGGAAAGTTTTACAGCGGCACACCGGGGCTAGGATGAGATGCTATTGCTACTTATTCCGAACCTTGTGTAAGTTAGAATCCCAAAATGTGGCGAAATGAAAAAAAGGACGAGTCTACCCTTCTTTTCTAGCTGCGGCGTTGGGGGGACAGTGACCTTCCAACTCTCTTTGTTCGAACTCTGGTCTAAGCCTATCGATGGATTGGATGCCAGTCGTACTGGCAGCGGTTTGAGGGTGTCAGGGCTTGCGGGCGTTTCATGTATAACATCGGGAGCGTATAGCACCTCAGAGAATGTGTTCCTTCTGAAGCAATTGTCCTGTTTCTCTCCGATCTTTGTTTACTCAGTTTACGCCGAGGCACGCCCAAGATCCTGCTCCACCTTATCACCTTATCTAACCTAAACCCAGACTCGAAAGCCAATATTAAGAGGTGATAGGAACGAAGTGTATCGTTATGGGCTTCCGAGATGAAAAGTTGGACCCTGCAAATATGTTAAAACGGTGCACTGGCCAAAGTTGGGGGAACTCTAGGGGTGGGGTGTCCATTCAGAGAGTGTTCAGGCCACTCTTCTCGTGATGGTAGCCTCCCGGCATCGAATCCGACCCTGAAGAACTGTGCTGGCTCCTGGGGATCTCTATCAAAATCTAGTGTGACCAGGGGCAGCGCACAGCGGCGGCAAACACATTGAGTGCCATCGAGTTCGATGACGAACGAAGCACTTCCGCCATGTTTCCATGCCAGCGAAACTGTGGCCACAAGCATTTCGTGCGTGCTTATGTGAGGGCAGCGCAGTAAAGGAGTTCTCCGTCCACCATCTGTGAATTGATTGATCTGATGAGCTTGCATACACCTACTGGCGAAGACAACTTGTTCAGGCTGTCTTCAGCAATTGTTGCTACGAGCTTGTTTCGCGCACATGCACTATACTGCCATGACAGCCGTTGCTCCTGCTACAATCAGTGTCCCTCCTGCTTCGACAACACGACTACCTTTGCACTTCTATTATCCCGCTTCTCCAGGGACGTCTTCATTCTATTGCCCTCACGCCGAAGATCCTCTCACTGCTACGACGACGACGGCCACTGCAACACTTCTGTTTCCACTGCAGCCTCTCCCTGCCGAAGCTACTGCCCTTGCTGCCCCGCCACTGGCCACTGCTGCTGCCGCCATTGTTTCTGCTGCTACAACTACGACATGGACGACATGTCAGTGCTGTTTACCCTGACGCCTGCTTTCGTAGCGAGCTGTTCTTATAAGCTGTGCTGGACAAGACGACTGCGTTCAAGCGCTTCCCGTGCCAGTAAGCGCGTGGTTGTGCATCAGCCCACCACTATACCAGTACCAAAACTGCCGGTGCCCCCGGCACTGCCGCCACCAACCACCACCCAAGACAAGCAGCACGGTTACTTCTGTGTCTGATGCGTCTTTCATTGCAAGCTGATCAGGTCTCCCAGGATATTCGCATTTTTGCAACATGATCGGCTTTAGGTTGCCTTAGTCTATCAGTGTGTCCAGGATTGGCGAGCTTTTGCGCAAAGAGGAGACGGTCCTACCTGGGCGTCATGCAGGCTTCTGGCCTGACAGGTTTGCTGCCCTTGAGGGTTTAGGGTTTCCCTGCTGATGCAGTGCAGCTCTCGGAGTGTCGAAGCAGTTTCGGAGTGTCGAGGCAGTTGAAGACGAGTTGCCTCCGCAGTGTCAGCAAAGTCCGTGCAGCCAAATGCCAAAACACTGGCCCCTCAATGAGAAAGCTCACTACACAGAGACTCAACTTCGATTGACGGCAAACTTCAACAATTCAACACAAGTACAGTGTTGCGCCGCAGGCTGGATTGAAGGCTTTGGTGTTGTTTTGGGGGGCTTTCGTGCAAGATGTGCAAGTGACACGGTTTGGAGGGGTTGTTAAGAGGCTCTGGGACCCTTTCTTGTCGAAGGGTAGTGCGGCTCTGTGCTTCGCGGGCCACAGTCTTATGATGGTAGTCCTCCCGGCTTGTGGACCTAAGGTGGAGCCTCCGATTGCCGGCAACATGCCTGACTTCGATGTCGAGCGGGTCGCACCACTTTGGGGTTCAGGGTTTCGGATTCAGATAAAGAGCTTTAAATGCGTGCAGATGATGAACGTTAAAGGCACTGGCAGTGCAGGTCCGTGGAAGGGTTTCGTTTTATCGGGCATTCTAGGACCCGAAGCCGAAGCAAGATTCCAACATCATCCGACTATGGCGCTTTGCCATCATTGTCTTCGTCGTCTACGAGGTCTTCATGTTCAAGTTGTCCCACTCGAATATTTTAAGAGGAGCAGGTATATTTCGGAATGGGCGGGAGTTTCGAAGTACTAGGTACCCCCGAACTGACCTCGCTCCTCACCGTTTTTAGGGCGTAGGCTCTGATTATCCTGATTCTGATAGGTTTTCCGGTTTTCCAGCCTTGTATCCCTGCAGCCCCCAAGCGTTCTGGTCTGGTGCCACTGCCAGAGCGAGTACATCAAGTCCGGCCTGCGACGGAAGTGCAGGCCTGGAGCGGCTTCTTCGTTCTTCGGGGTGAAACTTTGGGTTTTAGGCTTTCGAGTCACTGTTCCCGGCATGTCAGAGCATCGATTATTTCAGCTGGAAACCTGCTGAAGCTCTCTGAGGGAAACCTATTGCAGGAAAGCTAGTTTCGCGCTGTCGCACCTCCCAATGTACTGCTTGGCTCGTACGATGTAGTGGAGTGTATAAGGACCTTAAAGCTTCCTTGAGGTTGTAAGGCTTCGTGTTTAGGGCTGCGGTGTTACGGGACAGGGTGCAGGTCTCGGGATCTTAGATGCTGCCGCTTGTTCTATCGGTTAGGGGGGGGAGGGGTTGTGGGTCGTAGGCATTGGAGAGAGGGACTACAAATGTAGCCTTGAACGCACCGTTTGGGCTATTCTGTTGCTGAGTGAGCGGTCTAGGAGTATTGCTCCGGTGGATTCATGCTGCACGATCTTCAAAAGTGCTTCCTCCCTCCCAATAAACGCCCCTGCCCAAGTTCCCAACAATCCATTGTAGGGAGTCGGGTATTTGTACGATGTAGAATCATTAGTGTAGAAGTAGTAGTAGAAGAAGAAGACGTGGTGGTAGTGGTAGTGGCAGTGGCAGTGGCAGTGGCAGTGGTAGTAGTAGTAGTAGTAGTACTACTACTACTACTACTACTACTACTACTAGTAATACGAGTAGTACTTGTCGTTCTTGTCGTACTAGTAGTACTAGTAGTACTAGTAGTACTAGTAGTACTAGTAGTACTAGTAGTACTAGTAGTACTAGTAGTACTAGTAGTACTAGTAGTACTAGTAGTACTAGTAGTACTAGTAGTACTAGTAGTACTAGTAGTACTAGTAGTACTAGTAGTACTAGTAGTACTAGTAGTAGTAGTAGTAGTAGTAGCAGTAGCAGTAGCAGTAGCAGTAGCAGTAGTAGTAGCAGTAGTAGTAGTAGTGGTGGTAGTAGTAGTAGTGGTAGTAGTGGTAGTAGCGGCAGCAGTCGTAGTAGTAGTAGTAGACTGATTGCCCAGACAGAGAGAAAGAGAGAGAGAGAGGGACACAGAGAGAGAGAGAGAGCGAGAAAGGGATAGAGGCAGAGAGAGAGCAAGAGAAAAGAGAGAGAGAGAGATATATATATATATACTTCGGGGGCCCACAGCAAGATGAAGGTTTTTGTCAAGCTATTTCACTACAAACGCTTGATTCTCTTTAGTCTTTGCCGCACCGACCGGCGTTTGGGGAGCCGCAGCGTGTTCCTTGGTTTGTGCTGCTTGTCACTTGGCATGCATGGTGGGATGACCCGACATGCCCTGTTTGGCTTCGACCCTGCCAATATGCCTATAAGCCTACTTCAACGCCCTACAAGCTTCAGTACTCCTTCCCAATCCTAAAAATGCACTCCGATCAGGGAGGCGCATGCAGAGATGGCTGGTTTGCCGCTTGCCCTTGCAGTTCTTTGTGAGCACTGCCTGTCCAGGAGTCAAGTTGGTTCGAGATGCATTTCCTACTCCTCCGGCATGAGCAGTAATGTTACAGATGCCTTTATCACATAATGATGCTCTCCCCTAACCTCTATACATTCCTGAACTTTAGGACCATGCTGTCGACCCCTAGAGTTTCACGCTTCGGCACACGGTGCCGTACAGTCCGAGGCTCTGGAGGGCTTAGATTGCGCTTTGGTATGCGATCCTGGACCCCGAACCTAAGCCTAAGCTGTCGCGTCGTTGTGACCTCTCAAATTTTCTGGAGTTAGGCTCCAAACAAAGAGCTCCTGAATTGCGAAAATTCTTCTATTGCGTTTACAGCGAGTGCTGGTTTTGAAAACTAGCATGTCGGCAGCCCAGAGTTCACCAGAGTCGTCGACAACCTTCTGAGGCCCTTCTATCATTCCCCATAACTTGAAACCCGGCAGCGGAAACCCTGACTGTCTGACTGTCCATGAACCCACAGGCCCAAACCACCAAAACCATCAAATGGCCGAGGGTCGACCGGCTGCCGAAATACTTGGCACTCGGCCCAGCAGTGTCGGTTGAGACTTCCCCCCCCTGTCTATCAAGGCCTTTACGCCGTTGTAAACCTAATGGTTCTTCGCGCACCCCAAACTGATCTCGAAGCCCTATGCAGCCTAAAAGTTACACCTCTTAAGTCGAGACTGTTTCACGAAGCCGTTTCAACTTTCAGGCATTGGAAATTTGTCACAGATGTTGTATGATCGGAATCGATGGTGCAGCGCACCGAGAGCCATTCAATTAGCGTTTCGAGGCGCTAAGCACTGAAGAACTGCATTCTCCATCAGCACAGACTTGATCCTTCAACACACTCCGAAACTTGAGAGTTCCGGACCCGAGAGCGAAAGCTGTAAGCTAGTCTGCTGTACTTGCTTATGCCTGCTTGCTCATTACTAGTGCACTGAACGTGTTTACGATTTCGCTGCTTGTCTAGTATTGCCTTCTAGTCTATGATTTCGTATTGTTGTTGATGGTGATGTTCGTTGTTTTGCCCATTTCTCTCGCCAGGTCCTTGTGAAACATGTCGTCAGCTTCAACATTCCCAGGATCCGAATGACAGTACTATTCCATACTATTCCGCCTCAAGCGCGGCTTCCCATTTAATAGATTGGAGTGTGTAGTGCGGAAATGGCTTGCCATGCTGATAGACTTGATCTTCCGGGTTTAGCATTCTGCAACAGATTTAGGGCTTCGGTTTTTCAACCCAACCCACAGCCCTAAACCCGAAGCCCCGGAAGCCCTGAACCTAAACCGCCATGCTTAGGCCTTGACCCGAAACGCGCGAGAATCAGCTGCTGCCATGAGCCAGCAGCGGCAGAAGTTCATCGACCACATCAAGCCCGGGACTAGGAAGAAGAGTAAATGAATCGCCTTTCGAAGGAAGGATGGTATCGACGCTGTATTTCCGTATTAGGGGAAGGGTTTTTGCAGTCAGGGAAAGCTTCAGAAGCTGGCCCCGTCGTTGGGGTTCAGCGCTCAGTGCCCAGAGATTCGGGTTCAGCACTAGGGGGCCAACTCAAAGTCGAATAAAAGGCCCAGTCCAGTTTGATGGTTCATTGTGGCAGACTGTAGTCCAGGAAGTCATCTTTGCGAGTTCTCAGAGGAGCCCGGATGCACTCCCGCAATGATCAGACCTTAGCCCAAGCTGCAGTGTCCCGGTGTGCATGATTTATCGGCTTCCAGGTTCACACACTACACAAACATTGCCGAGTTCAGGCTTCGCGCCTTCACCCGAAGCCCGTTTAGCGCGACCTTACTCCTCGAAGCACCAAGCCAAGGCCGAACATCTCCACAGCAAGCCACAAAGAGTCTTTCGACAAAAGCCCGCGGCACTGTCTAAACCCAGAGACGTGAAGCAAGGGTTGCTCTGAAACAGGAAAGTAGACCAAGAATGCAGCAAGACTCTTGCCTATACCACTGTGGGATTTGGACCCATGCAAGGTTTTGTTCCAGAGTTTCGAGCCCTACAAAAACCTGAAACAGAATCTTCGAAGATACAAGGTCCTTGAAGCCGAAGTTCCTACGGGATCTAAGGCGGACATCAGCGGCTGTGTGTGTAGGGCTTTACGATTTAGGATTTTGCTGGGGGCTCGACAGGTTTCGGGCTTAGACTAAGAGTTCGTGCAGGTTGGGGCACCGGGGTTCAGGGTGTCGAGCTTGGGCTGAGTGGGAGAAGATGTTCGATGTGCAGCTAAGGGAAGGGATTCAGAAGAGGCAAACAGCGGGATTGCTGTCATTTCTGGTTGAGCATGAACTAAGCCGCCCAGGCACCCCGAATCATTGACTCTTTATTTCCCGAAGCCCCAACATCAGGGGTATGTAGTCTATCTTTATGCTGGTGGTGTGTCCAGTCTTGCCGGGGAGCACGAGTGCCCGGAAGCCTGAAACTGAGGAAACTTCCTCACAGAACTTTTGCATTTGTCAGGTAGCGCGTTTCAGACATGGTGCTTTGGTCGGGCAATGTGAGCCTTAGCTTGAGAGTTTGCGGGCCTCCACAGCCTTAAGCCTTCAAGGGTTTAATGCCTGGGATTCCAAGTTTGGGGGCTTAGGCATGGCCGGGGACGGCGGAGTACAGTCGTGAAGCCGCCAGCAGACTTGTACGACGGGACCGTAAACAAACAAATCAGTAAACAAACAAGAACCCACAGCAAGGGCGCTCAGAACTGATCCATCATCGCTCGCTCTGGGTACGGCTTTTTGCTTCGGGTCGGAGCATACTGTCTTCGCCTAAATCACCACTCACCACCCGGCTGCAGGCAAGGGGGAGCCAAGAAGCTCAAGCAGGCCATCTCAGAACGTCTCGCGTGGATGGTGACAGCTTTGCATTCAAGGCGATGACACCAGGGCCTTCCCCCTGAGTGTCATCAGAACCTCGCTGAAGTGAAGGGTCCGATATGTGGAGGAATATAACCTCTGACTCCAAACTCCAAACCCTGAAGTGGCCCTAAGCCCTAGAAATCACGCGATCTTGGAGAGCAACATGCCAGTGTGTTTTTGTTTTTGTTGTTTTCTCTCTCTCTCTCTCTCTCCCTCCCTCCCTCCCGCGGTTGGGATTTGGCAGCCGAGACAATGATCTAGGAACCTTGCTTGGCTTGAGTTGGCCCCGGCCCCGAACCTCCAACCTCACCGTTGCTAGGCTCTCACCCTACGGGTAGCAAAAGTGCCTCCGTGGTTGGCACTATCCCTTTTTTTGACCCGCCCGTTGAGTATTGTTCGTCGCACTATTCTGCGTGTTGGAACCCCTATCAGCCCGTGCATAATAATTACTTAACACAGCCTGCAAAGACTGTGAAGCCATGACAATTTCAGTTTAATTCCAAGTCTCAGCATACTTCAAGCTCATCGCCATCTTGAAAACTACAGTACTCAGAGCCAACTCCGGGCACGAAACACACCGCAAACAGTACACACCGTGATATACATCAATGCCAGGAAGCCTGTACCCGAAACTCAAGCCTCAGACGGTAACACTTGCGCCTTACCACCCCCAACCTTCAGCCGGGCCAGAACCCCAAACCTGTAGGATATCGAGACGAAGCTGGATGAGGAGACCCTGATGAAGCAGGCATGCGTGCTCGAAACCGCAGTTGCATGTTCGGGCCGGAGCCGCCGTGGTGGCAATGGTCGCAATAACCTTTGTCGCGAAACTGTAGCAGCAGTCGTCGTCGTTGTCGCAACGGTAGCAGCAATAGCAGCAGCGGTAGCCGCAGCAGTAGCAGCGGCAGTGTCAGTAGCAGTCGCAGTCGTGGCCTTCGCAGTAGTTGGCTTTGCCCCCGCGAATCGATGGCGAATGTTTGAGTTTTTGTCAAGACTTCAATGCAATAGGATTTTAAGAGGTTCGAAAATGTATAGTTGCTGATATTCATTCTGATTGTTTAGATTCAATATGATTTCTCGAGGACGGTGCACGACATCTCTACGTTGCAATAAAGTGTTCAAGAAGATTTACGCTCTAATGTTACTAAGATTTTGTCAGGCCCAGCTTGACAAACATGTACGTGCATGTTATGCATGTCCTTATGTGCCTGGAGCCTTGAAATTTCAAGACCTGCGAGGATTACGAGCAATAGGATAAAGATTGATCAAGACAGCTAGACTAGTGTCATAAAGGGAAATGGCGACACATGGTGACAAATAGGCAAATTATAAGTGTCAACTAAACGTGGTTGGAGAAGATTCGAAAACGACTTGGTAACGATACCAGTGCTCGTACTCGTGCCTCGTACTAGTACTAGTAACTTACGAGTGCTTACTACTACTACTACTACCACTACCACTACCACTACCACTACCACTACCACTACTACTACTACTACTACCACTACTAATACTACTTCTACTTCTCCTTCTACTTCTACTTCTACTTCTACTTCTCCTACTATCTTTACTACTACTATTCTGCTTTTACTTTACTTTTACTTCCTCTGCTACTAGTACTAGTACTAGTACTAGTACCTTGTACTAGTACTAGTGCTAGTGCTAGTAGTAGTAGTAGTAGTAGTAGTAGTAGTAGTAGTACTACTACTACTACTACAACTACTACCACTACTACCACTCCTACTTCTACTTCTACTTCTCCTTACTTCTTCTACTTATTCTACTTATCCTACTTCTACTTCTCCTCAATTCTTCTACTTATTCTCCCTCTTCTTCTACTTCTTATTCTACTTCTGCATGTTCTTCTACTTCTAGTTCTACTTCTATTTCTACTTCTATTACTACGACGATACTACGACGACGATGCCGTCGCCGACTGCTACTACTGCTACTGCTACTCATGCCACTGCTGCTAGTGCCGCTACCGCTTGTACTCCGACTGCGATGGGTTTTGCCAGTTTCAAGTGTTGCTTGACTCTCATCGCTCCCAGTTGCCATTAAGAGATTGGGAGCACGCGGAAACCCTGACTCAATTCGGTGTTTGCGTTCCGTTGTTTGCGTTCCAGAAAGCTCCCAAAGCCTTTGTCACCCATTTATTCCGTTAGCCTAGCCCGTGACAGCACTTCAACTGGACCTGGGTCCCCCGGGCTTGACAGGTTCATGGTGTTGGGTTTGAGATTGTTTGGATTTTGAGGGTCTGGGGTTTGTCGCGGTCAGGCTTGGGGTTTGGCGTGTAGAGTTGGTGTTGTACGGGGTTGAAGATATGAAGGTTGGCTTTTTGAGTTCCAGCGTTTCTACCCTGCCAATCCCTAGACGCACGATGCCTCCGGGCAACACCCTACTCCTACTGAACACCTCGGGCCTTTGTACAATCAAGTGTGTTTTCGGAGCCCGGCTCGGGCAGGTCGAAGACAGCTGGGACAAGGAGGAGGCCATAGCAGATCCTGGAAAGCTTTCTTCTCTGAGATGTTTCGTATTGGGCATTTAGGCTTTGGGGCTTATGATTATGTCAGCTTTAGGACAGGCTTGGGGAGTCGTTTAGGAGGACTGAACCACCTAGGAAGAAGGCGTGGGTCCCGGTACATATTGTGAACACGCACAGGCCAGTCTTCGGGTGCAAGGTAGAAAACTGGTGAACAAATCCTTCAGCGTGAATCCAATTGGAAACAAAACCATAGCTAACCAGGGTTTGGAGTTTAGGGCGGGCTGCTACTGGTTCGGCCAGAAGGGCTAGGCTTGAATGCCGAACCCCGGACGCTATGGACAGCCGAGACTACCGGCTACTGTACCAAACCTGAAGCCGTCTAAGCAGACCCCTCGACCCCGCTGTTTTCAGCTCTGCCAGGCCCGGCTGTGTTCCGGACATCTCGCCTTGGAGAAGCGGGCCGAGGGCCCCAGCAATGGGAGCCGGGAGCAGTGGCGGGGCATTTCTTTCCTCCAGCCCAAACCCTGAGCCCTAAGCCCTAAACAACCCAGACCCCAAACAGCCACTGAACTCTAAACCTTGCGACTTGGACTTCTCACCAAAGCACCGGCAACACTGGTTGTTGTGGCACTTGTTTTTTTCTGCTGCTGCTGGCTTCTTGCATCGTAGGTCGCAGGGTGCATGAAGCAATCCAAATACAAGATAATAAGATCGAAGAAGCTTCCGGAACATTGTCTTGACAGCCTCTATAAAGGCAATCTAGCCACCTGCAAGCACGATGTGAAACCTATTGTGGAAAATGACGAAATGCTCCAGACACTCCATTTAAGCCATAGACATGCCTCTGTCTCGCCCTAGCAGGCTGAGTTCTTCGGGACGATCTCCGATGAAGTCGCCGAGGCTTCCCACAGGTTTGTTTCGGGGTGCTCGAACAAAATCTACGTTTGGGGTGGATAAAGGGCCGCACCTGAGGAGTCGACCACACGTTGCATTCTTTGGCATCAACTTGTCTTGTCGTTGTGGAACGTTCGTCAAAGGTTGCTGGACCAGCGAAGCCGAAACCCAAGAAGTTTTCAGCACAAACGCGGTGGCAGGAAGGTGCCGCACCTGTAATCATTGAGTCGTCAAACGAAATCCGGATTCACCCAGCAGGAATTTTGATTTGCGACAACTCAAGCCCCCAACCGTAAAGCCAGCAAGTCCGCAATTAGAGGAACGAGCTCCAAGCAGAAATCAAGCCCTTGTCCAGGAGGTGTCCAAGCTGCAGGAATCCATCGAGAGGCCGATTCGCTGTTGATCCGATTTTGGATTTGAGGAAATAGAGTTTACGGATTGAAGTTCTGAGTCTGAACGCTTGGTTTCTGAGGAGGCGTCGAGGGTCAGCGTTTAAGATGCTAAAGGGTGGGTGAGTGCTTGATAGAAGTTCATAAAGTTGTCAGAATCAGCTTGCAACCTCCCGCTTCGGGTTGGGGCAAGCAGAACAAGAAAGAACGATGCTCAACAGGAGTTCGACAAATATGATTCATGATTCGTGCGTGATGTCGTGTTGAGGCTTGATGTAAAGGGTCTGAGATTCGGGCTTCTGACTCATTTGTGTCCTTTGAGGATGCGAGGTCTGTACTTCAAATCGTGTGCGCGGGTTGGGAGTTTAGGGGTGTAGGCTTTGGAGTTCTAGGACTCGAACTTTAATTCCATGCGTTACATCCCCAACTGCCACAAACAGTCCTCCTGAGTCAAAAGATATCAAAAACTGCATTGATGCCTAAACTCTCCCCCAGGTATTTGTCACGGGCGGGACGAGTTTTGTTGCATGTGGTGCATGACATTAGCGCAGGCATTAATCGGCCTGTTGTGAATGCGGGCCCTCATGTTACACCCTCAGACGCATCAGAGTCCTCGGGCAGCCCGACCCTTATCTTTTGTGCCCAATCCTTGAACCAACGTATGCCCCACTCCCAAACCACCTAAAGTCCAAGCCCGATACAACCAAAAGCTAAAGGCAAGCCTTAAACACCTGTTCGGAATTCCAGGCCTTGAAACTTAAGTTCGAATATTTGTAGGAGTCGGTGGGCGCTGGAAGACAAGATGGCCCCTGCTGACGTCGGCGAGGCACATGTATGGGATTCGGTCGAATAGGCATTCGGGTCTTGCGTTTCGGGCATGAGGACTTTGCCTTACGGCTTGCAGAGCTTATAAGTACGAGGTTGGAGTTGGGCTTGTAAGGAAGAGCTTCTGTGATATTGGTGCTGGATTGACGGTGGTGATGATGAATGACGATGATGATGATGATGATGTCGGTTGTACTGTGCTACCGGCTCGTCCTTGGTTTCTTTGGGTCAGTAGCGGCAGTTCAGAATAGTCACTGTGGAAAAGAGCCGGAAGCGAAACAGATTGGGTTTGGTATTGGATTTGTCGGTTTGTGGACTCGGCAATTCGGGTTGTACGACGTATAGGTTTTGGACTTGAACTTGTTTGTGTTGCAGTGCAGGGGCTTATTTTATCGAAGCTGTGGATCCGACTTTACGACTTAGACTTCAGGTTTTCAGGCCTATAGTTACTATAGTTTTAGGCTGCAGGGCTTGGGGGTTCAGTCTAGTAAACAGAGTTGCGCGCTGAGGATCCAGAGGCCTGAAGCCCCAGGCGCGAAGGATGCACCCCGAACACACAAGCCCCGAACGGCAACGGACTTAATCTTGAATGCTGCAAGGCCTTCAAGCCAAAAGGCAGAAAGCTTACAAGGGCCTCAAGATTTCAATGCTTTACGGCCATTTTGGCTCAAGGCGTTGTGGATCAAGGAGCCGGGTGTGCCGAATGTGACGTCTTCGACCTGTTTCTGCCGAAGGTTGAGACGCTCCCTGTGGGGGTTTGACCTCGGGCTCGGGGTGCCGATTCCGGAGTCGCTGACCTACGTCCCTGGCCAGTACCTGCTCCTTTACCATTACCTGATCCTCCCGTTTGTGGTCGTTTCCTGGAATGCCTCCGCCTGGCTCTCCTACCGAGATCGTGGACGAGTCAGATGAGGAGCTCACCGGGTTGAAGTCCGAGAGAGGGGAGGAACCTCATGGGGGATCAGGAGAGATGCCGGCCGTGATGGCAGTGGATGCCACTGGGGGGAGTCCGAATCGTACAAAGAGGGCTAGAGAGCCTGGGACGCGGGGTGGAAGAACGCGTATGGGGCGTGGCTCACGACATGGGGAAGGCGAAGGTGAAGACGACGAAGATGCTGAACCTGGACGCCGACCTCTTTCCCCTGGGGGTGACCAACCGGTAACCTCTCGAGAGTTCCGTGCCTTGCTTTCCCAGCACTTTGCGGAGTTCTCGAGGTCGTGGCAGCGCATGGAAAGTCGGGTTGCGGGGGTGGAACAAGAGGCTAAGAACTCGAAGCAAGAACGCGCCGTTCTGACCTCGAGGGTGACACAAGTGGAGCGAAAGCAAGCTGACCTGGAGACGAAGGTGCACGACCTTGCTAAGACCGTGGAGGACCTCCGGAAGGATGGGGTGAGACAATCACCTGGTGGAAGTGCGAGCGGCGGCGACCGATGGGCTGAATATCGTGCCAAGTATGGACCTGTCAGTGCACGGGGAGAACCTGGACGCGGAGATGGACCCCCTCAGCAGGCTGGACCACCTGTGGGGCGAGAGGAACTTTCCGAGGAGGACAAGCGTACCCTGATTGTCGGGGGGTGGCTGCAGGACACCAAGAAACAGACCATCTTTGACGAGGGCAACCCTTTTCTACAGCGACCTGCCATCCGGGGTGAGTTGGACCATACCGAGCTCCAGGTTTGGGGGCCGAGGCGGAGCTTTGCCGTCCTCAAGTTTGATGTTCGCTCTGGGGAACAACTCCAGGATGTACGTGCTCGAATGTGGAAGGTCATTCAGGAGGCAAGAACGAACCCCGTTGCCCTCGCCTCCACTGCGGCTGCCGGGGACGCCAAGAACATGTGGGTTGCCTTTTCGAAGACACGCGAGGCCAGGAAGCGGGCGGCTCATGGATCCATGCTTCGCAGGGTGTGTGTCTCCATGGTCCGGGATGCCTGCATTAACAAGGAGAGTCATCATCCTGATGCCGGGGTGGAAGGTGCTTACGACGTGGACTGGACCTCAGGCACATGCAGTGTGGCACAACCAGCACAAGATCGGCTCCAGTGCGCATCGTGCACCCCGGGGTGACAGTGTTAAACTCATGAGCTCGGGATGGGTTGACGTTATGGCAGCTGCACAGGCCACTGGGGTGACTATGGATGTTGCCCTGGCTACATTTGAACGAGAGCTTTGACGACGCCGGAAAAGTTTCACTAAGATGGCCCCTCCTGTATCGCAAAGTGATGCTGAATGTGGGGTGAGCACTGAACACGAACGGGGTCATGTGGAAGTGGCCTCAACAAGAGTTCGCAGACGAATGGCTTCGTGGAATTTGGGTGGACAGAAGCTTGACAAAGTCGATGCTGTCTGTGGGTCGCTGGACCTTTTGGCTGCCCAGGAGATGCCGAGGGGTGATGTGGGATGGGGTGAGGAGTATACAGATGGCTTCACCTGGTTGTCTCATCGAGGTGCTGATCAGTGGAGGCCTGTTGGAGTTTCTCTTGCCCATGATCTCTTCGACTGTTATACGGACAGAGTTGCTTTTGACAAGGGTGCAGCCTGGGTCGTTCGTCTTCGAAACAGCAAGCGCATTGTCTTGGGGTCGTTGCACCTTCCCACGGGCGTCCCTACTAGGAAGTATCATGAGGATGTGCAGAAGTTTCGGCATGCACTGATACGATGGCGCCCTGATCTTCCCTGCTTGTTTGGGGTGGATGTCAACGAGGTGGTGGACTGGACCCGCGCTGATGAGGAAGAACAACTCGGGGACGTTCCGATGCGGAGTGGGGCGAAGCTCGACAACGTCCTGGAGGCAGTTGCGGATCTGAGGATGCGGTTTGTTGCCCCCCGCCTTGAAGACCGCGCGAAGCCGACACACTATCCGCGGGACGAGAGTCGAGAGGGCCGACATATCGACGCTGTCCTGTGTCGTCAGTTTGTGTGTTCGCATGTCACCGTGAACGACGAGGTTCGACTGTATGTCAACACGGACCATGCTCGACTCGAATGTGATGTTATGATGTCTGCGCCTCGTTGGGGGTGTTGGTATGATTCAAGACCAAGGTGGGTTAAGCAAGATGTGGAAGTGCCTGCCCCGAGCTCGTGGGGCGAACTCGAGGACATTGCCAAGGCGGTCACCTGCCCCAAGCGCAAGGCCGGGTACAGCGACTCGGTTGAGATCAAGGAGGCGATTGTCGATGCCAAGAACGCCAGGGGCGAGGTCGCGAGCCGTCGGGTTCCGAAGCTGTTAAAAGATGCAGTGGAAGAATGTGCATCGAATGCGACGGGAGCACCGGAAACAATGGAAGAAGAATCGTTTGGGGCGTATCGTTGCTGGAGACTGGGCGGCCTATAGGGAGTACAAAGCTGAGACCAAGCGACACAACTGGTGGGGGCGTTTGCTGCAGGACCGAAGCTCTGGCGAACTTGCTAGTGCGGTCCAAACTCACCTGGAGTCGAAGGTTTGTGACCCTGAACTGCAATGGAGGACTGAGCTGCAGGGGCGTGTTGCTCACATTGACTGTCGTCCTGAGCTCTTCCGCCCTGTGACTGGGGAGGAAGTCGCTACTGCTCTTGGCAAGATGAAGCCTCGGTCTGCTCTGGGACCTGATGGTGTAGGTGTCGATCTCCTGAAGAAGGTCTTTGAGGCTCACCCGGGTGCACTATGCCGTCTACTTGGGGAGACGCTGTGGTCGGGTGAGCTGCCTCTTAGATGGGGCGAGTCGCTTCTTGCTTTGCTTCCCAAGACGAAGGTACCACAAAGTGAGAAAGAGCTCCGACCGATTGCCATGTCGTGTGCAGGCATGAAACTCATGGCTAAAATTGCTATGGGACGAACTTTCCACTCGTTGCGGGAAGCCTCTCCGTGGTCTGCCTGTGGGGCGGGCAGGAGCACCGCCGATCTACACGGCGTACTGGGGCGACTTCTAGACATGACGAGGGAGTGGAGGCTTGGAGTTGTTGTGGCGAAGCTTGATATTGAGGGGGCGTTTGACTTTGTGCATCGCACCTCGGTGGCGGACTTCCTGGGACGTCGGCTTTCGGATCGTAATGTACCCTTTGAGTGGCGATTCCTCTTGCTGCTGCTACAGGACAATGTGCTGTTGGGGTGTGCGCCTGGGGGACAAGAAGTCCGTGTGCACTGTAATCGTGGGATACGTCAAGGGTCCCCGGAGTCAGCGGAGATCTTTGGCCTCCTTGTCTCGGACGTCGTCAACGAGCTCAAGAAGCAAGGGAGGTGGAATGAGCCGCGGGGTGAACTTGCTGGTATGCCTGCGAACGTTGGAACCTACCAGGACGACATCTTTTTGTGGACGGAGCATGTTGGCCTCTTGTCGCACAATATCGCGGCCTTGGCGAGTGAACTTGGGAAACATGGCCTCCGCCTTGCTGTCAACAAAACCACGGTCATTGCCTCGAAGTACTACAAGGGACGTCGGGTGGTCGATATTGGGGGGACAGCTGTGCCAGTTCAAGCCTCTGGGACGAGTGTCAGGGTTCTTGGTCTGGACTATCACCTGGATGCTCCTGCTGGGCAGCAAGCTCGCGAACTACATGGTCGTGTATGGAATGCCTTCCACGAGAACAAAGGGGTGCTGTGTGGACCTGGGACCTGGGTCGAGAAGCAAAAACTTGTTCAGATGTTGGTTGAGAGTTCGTGGAGCTGGTCAGCTGGTGCAGTACACTGGGACAACGCCGACTTGCAGATGATGAATAGCACGCAACTGCGGGTGTTGAGGCTTGTCTTCGGGGTGAGGCGCGCGCAGGGCGAGGACTGGGTGACGTACAACTCCAGGTCGTTGCGAACGATTCGAGTGTGGTTGGTGCAGGCTGGGGTGGAAAGGTGGAGCAGCAAGATCCTCCGACTACAGTTTCAACTCGCTGGCCACTGGATGCGACAATGGGAAGGTGATGATCATCGTGGACTCGCGGGGAGAATGATGTTGTGGCGATCGTTGGGGTGGTGGAACAGGGAGAAGAGTCTGATACATGGAATCAGACACCCACGGCGTTTTCGTGCTGCCAACCTTGAGAGAGCTCTGGCCACCTGTCTGGGCGAAAAGTGGTTCCTTGCGTGTGCAGACAGGGATGCCTGGAGGCAGTTGTTGGCAAAGTGGTTGTGTGATATGGACGTTGCTTGGGCCAAGGGTCGACAGCTCTGCCTGTGTGACTGATCGGAGTGCTGTGGTGGGGTGCCGTTGTGAAGTTCTTGCCTAGCTGAGTGGCACTCTGGCACGAGTCTGATGAGCTACTTGGTGGATGCCGGGGCGTTGTTGCTCAAGCAAACGTGTGCAGTGGACAGCTTGATTTGTACTTCTTCCTGAACTTGCATGTGAGTGATGCTGTGAACTTGAACTTGTCACAACTTTGTAATGGTCTGACTGATGGAGCTGACTATGACTGGGCAACCTTACACAACTCTTTTCTTTTGACTTCCGCCCCTCGTCGCCATGGCTGCCCTTCTGCTTCGTGGTCGTGGAGCCTTCGTTGTGATCTGTGCCGCGGTCCTTGGCCTTCTTCGTGGGGGCTTTGGTGTCCCTGCTGGAGGTGGTGGCAACACGGCGTGGAACAGTAACTCCAACAATTGGGGCGACGACCGTGGACGAGTACCTGCTGATGGTGGCAGTGGCGGCGGTGGACGGGGAGGCCGTGATGGAGATCCTGCTGATGGTGATGGCTGGACTGAGTGGGGCGACTGGGATTATGGAAGCTGGACATATGACTGGGCTGACTGGGGCGAGTGGGACACAACCTGGGCTACTTCGTCGTCGTCTTCTACCTGGTCTTCTTGGAGCACGTGGAGAAGTGGATGGGAGGGACGAGACTGGAGTGGATGGGGGACATGGTCTGCTGACTTACCAGAACGTGACCGGCCTCGTGACCAACGTGATCGCACTGCGGAGGAGAGTGCGAGAGGCTTTTATCGACTGGGCCGATGGGTCGACCGAGCCAGGACGCCGGAGGAGCAGCGGCCCCAGGATGGGGGCCAAGGACAACAGCGCCAGAGTCGACGGCAGGAGCGCGTACGTCAGTGGAAAGCTGGGACGTTTGTGCCAGCTTCGAAGCGAGACATGGAGGACGCGGCTGCACGGATGCATGGCCAGTCTGAAGTGGATCGTGCTCCCTACGACGACTCCTCAGTGCTGGGGACCCCCTGCCGACGATCAATGAACCGGCTGGAGGTAGGGTTGGCCCGACACCTGGCTGCCACCTGGACCGACGCGGCAGGGGTTCGACGACGTCAGTGAGGACCATACCTCCTGCTCGTTGAGCTCCAATGGGGTGCACGACCTGGACGTCGAGCAGCCTGCTCAGCCTTCTGGTGGTGGCCTACCTGCTCAACCTCCTGATCGTGCCGAGCCTGAACTTCCTGTGCTACCTCTTGGACGTGACGCCCATGCACGTGATGCTTCGGGACGAGCACCGCGCTGGACCAGGCCGTCCCGAGTTGAAACGGCCAGTGTACCTGGGGATGCTCCTGACTTGCCGGTTCCACCTGGTGACCTTGACCCTGCTGCCCGTGACGATGGTGGACCTTCTGTCCTACCTGCACGGACTGGCGATGGGGGCGATTCGACACAACAAGCACGTGGTCTTCCTGCAGTGGCCCCCAGATGGACGAAGCAGCAGTGGGATGACTGGGAAGTCTGGGAACACAAGCACGGAGATGGTGAAGGAGATGACGTCAACATGATGCAGAGGACCGTAATGGAGGATGATGGTGGGGAGGACTTGGCTGATGACCCGCCTAGTGAAGGGGCGAGTGGCTCTGACCAGCCTGCTGGGAGTGTGCCGCCTGATGCCGTGGCTGCTGAACGGCCTAGTCTGTGCCTAACCCTTGCGGAGCAGCAGGGCCTCTTGGATGCGGGGTGGCCACTTCACCATGTTGAGCACATCACCATGTTCGCGGAGTACCTGGAGGACACGGCCAACCAGTATGGCATCGAGGCGGTCGCCTGGGGCAATGACGGATGGGGAGACGCGCTCGTCATGGCCAATGCAACGGTTGAACTTGCCCAGGAGTTGGTGTGGGAAAGACTCCGGGACGTCAAAGTCGCAAGGCCAGATGACCAAGCAGCACGTGGTCGAGTAGCAGTGGGGTGGGCTGGGTTTCAGAAACAACTTGGGGCGCTACACCTGGAGATCATGACGGAGGCCCTACGACACCAGTGGCTGCCTGAGGGTGTTGACGATGACGGGCGGCGCCTGCCTGAACCGCCTTTCGTCAGGGGCGATCACAATGCGTGGGCCTTGGCACGCGCTAGGACCCTTGCACGTGAACTGGTGCAACGGTCCAGAGCGCTGGGGGCGGAACGCCGTGCTGAACAAGCCCGTGAAGAGCAAGCCCGTGGAGCAGCTGGGCCTTGAGAAGTGGACGAGCCAAGGGACGACAACCTGGAGGCTTCAGTGGAAGGCGAGATGCATGAGCAACAAGGAGCAGCTGGGCCTGGCGAGTCTGGTGAGCAGGGGGACGACAACCTGGAGGCCTCCATGGAGGGTGAGATGGACGCGCAGGCCGAGGACGACTTGTCGGACGAGCTGGCGATGATGGAGCTCACTGCTGCGGAAGAGAGGGTGTTAGACCAGCACGACATCACCAATGAAGCCCGGCGTCACCTCAGGAGCTTGATGGTGGCGCTTGAGCAGTTGCAAGGGCATGGGGAGGGCGCTGAATACCGATGGGGCGTTGCACAACTGGTGAGGTCCTGGGACGAGGCGATCCGGGTTGTAAGTGCGATGAGGGACGTCCTTCAAGTACGCACGACGCCGATGGGGCGTTTGCCACACTTCCCGGCAATTCGTGAACCGAGATACGGACCGCTGAGGACGAGAGTGGGCAACTATATGGAGGAGTTCCGCTTTATGCTCCTTCGCTGTCTCTCTGAAGAGGCGGGCCTGCGCCTGAGGGAGCTCGTTGCGGGTGGGCCGCATATCGGGGAGCGCGCTGAACCTGGGGCGGCAGCAGAAACTGTGCAAGCGATGAGAACTGGACGCAACACCCGTCGAGTACGTCGTGTTAGTCGGGTGGTGCCTCGTGGATCGCGCTCGCGGTCTAGAACTCCTCCCTCAGAACAAGGGACGTCGCGTGAAGCACGGGGTGACGTCATGACAGTCTCGTCGTCTTCCTCTGACGCTGGGGCGAGTGCTGCCGTTGCTGATCGTGGACGAGGAGGAGGGGTGGATGTACCTGCTGTGCTACCTCAACCTTCGGCGCTACCTCCTGGTGATGTTGCTCTCCTTCCTCGCTCTGATGAACCTACTGGCTCTGGGCAAGCTGAAGCTTCTTTGCTGACATCTGGTGAAGTTCCTCAGACTGTGCGTGGTGCCTCGTCTGTGGAGCCTGGGAGTGGGGTGAATGCTGAAGTCCTTCCTGCTGTTCTACCTGTTCGTCCTGAAGGTCGAGTTCCATTGGTGCCTGCTGAAGGGTGTCCTCTGGTGCCTGGTGGCCTGTCCTCTACTAGTGCTGCTGCGTCTGCCCGGGACAACAGGTGACTGGGGTGGAGGCTGAGTCCTGTCCTGCTGTTCTACCTGATCCCGCTGGAGGTCGTGCCCTACCTGTGCCTGCTGCAGGTCGTCTTCCACCTGTTTCTGCCCTATCTGTACAGTCTGGGGTGGAATGGTCTGCGGACGCTTCTGGCTGGAGGTGAACCTTGTCCTCTCCTACCTGGGGGACTACCCTCTTCTGGTGGTCTGCCGGTGCCGCATGGTGGGACGCTTCTGGCTGGGGGTGAACCTTGTCCTCTACTACCTGGGGGACTACCCTCTACTGGTGGACTGGCTGTTGATGGTGCTGGTCATTGTGTAGCTTCGAGTGCTGTACCGGTACCTGCGGCATCAGTGGGAGAGGGTGAGTGTCTTCGTGCTCCTCGTGATCCTCCTCTTGCGGGGCCTAGTTCTGGAGGGCGTCTCTCTGGTGAGCCGGCTGTCGAGGGTCCTGGTGAGTGAGTGACGGGATGTAGTGTAGCTCTTCCTCTGGTGAGACTGACTTTCTAAGTCTTGCCCTTCCGTGCTGCCAGTTGGCTCCGAAGGTTGCTGAGGTTGTGTTTGTCTTTTGGACGAGAGCATGCCCTGCGAAGGGTGGGGCTTGGCGAGTGAAAGGGCCCACTGCTTTTAAAAAAAAGAACCCTGGTCGGAGGGTTTTGTGGACCCTGACGGGATCCAAGCCAGGGCGAGCCATCAGATCCCTTCTTGGAGGTCGGGTTTCGGAGATAGTTTGGGAGGTGAAGTTGCTCTTCAGGTGTTAGGATCTTAGGTTCTGGGCAGGGTTTCGGGTTTGGGACCGAAGAACATGGTTTCATATATGTAGAAACATTATTGGCAGACTTCAGGCAGAGCATGTGCGAATTACGCTTTGTAGCCTACCTGCCTGTCGCACTGGAGCTTGAGCCGTACATCTAAAGCTGCACGACAAACCAGGCGATGCTTCGATCATGTTTAGTAAGAGCTGACCGCAATAATTATGATGATATTGATGGAGATAATTGAGACGATGATGGGATGATGATGAGAGGATGAGGATGATGTTTATGTGATGATGATGAGGATGACGGTGATGGTGATGATCGTGATGATGATGATGATGATGATGATGATGATGATGATGATGATGATGATGATTGTGATCATCCTTTGTGAGTTCAAGTTGGTGTTGGACACTGGTGTTGTCATGCTACTGTTCTTATCAGCCTTGAGGTCCTTGGACTCAAAGACCGTACTGGCCGTGTCTGGCAAGCCCCAAAGTCCCAACTGCAAAACCGAACGGGCCATCATTCAACGTTAGCAGTCACGCCCTGCTTCTCGAAACGATTAGGCACTGCTGCGTGTCCGTGCAAAGGGCTAGCTGCATGCCGTTGGCGACGTTTGCGAGTTTTCTGGACCCTAAGCAATTGCGGGGTCAGGGCATCACTATCATTCCTGTCCGTCGCCTCCTCAACCCCCGACCTGCTTCCTAAGCGTCTGAGGCAGATGACGGAGAGCTCGCTTCCTTCTTGGCCTTTCAGGTCTGGCCTGATGCTGCAGACACACAGGGGGGGGGGGCGGTTTATTTGCAATGAGAGAATAAAACATGTTTTCCGGTTTTTGGGCGGGGGATGTGGGTTAAAGTTCCATAGCTGAGAGAGCCTAGGCTCTTGCAAAGTCCCGAGAAGAAACTTTCGGTTGAGCACGGAGACCCCCTGAATTCTGAACTAGAAATCCCTAAACCCCCAACAAAGTTAGTTTGTACTTTACTGAAGCAATGTCCGAATTGTTGGGCTTTTGGGCCTTATGTTGGCTTCCTCAAGATTTCATTATTCTTGGGCTTACTGGTCTCCGTGCAGTTGCAGGCCTAGTGGTATTTTTTTTTTGTTGGAACCCCGATTTGGAAGTCATGCTGAGGTTGGGAAGTTCATCTTGGCGTTCGGGCTTCACAAGATACTACTACAAGCATCTGAATCTGCCGCGGTACACCATGTTTTTATATGGACTTGAGGTTCACTGTTGTCTTTGTGGGTATCAGGGAGGTTTCTCGCACTGAATTTAGGGCGCGGGCTTGGGGTCTAGCGTGCAGAGTTGAGGATTTCTGCTTTAAGAGTGTTGGGCCCTGGGGCTTTCCGAAGCGAGCCTGCGGGACACCTCAAAATCCCCCACAGAACAGTAATCGACAAGAGCACAGCACGGCCTCCAAAATCCAGCCCAAGCCTTGTCAGTCTTAACTCTCCTTAACCGGAAACGCCCAGTCATATAACATTATTCCAAACCCTAGAGAAAGCCTTGTGCGAGACGCTCTCAGCCACCAAAACCTACTACTGCGCGCTGTGAGGAATCCGAGGCAGCCCTCGTGAGGAATGCTTTGTCAGCTTTCCGCTCGCACAACGAAGCAGGCCCCGAGTTCTTCTAGTTGCTCTTTTTTTCGTGGCTTAGGGTTCAGGGCGTCTTTTGTTGATCTGTTTCCGTCAATGTCAAAGCTTCGTTCTCTTCCTCTGTCTCAAGTGTCATTGAAAGTCGGGTGTCAGTGATGCTTTGCTGGTTCCCTCTTCTCCGTTTGGGAGGTTCCGATGCGAGAAGACGTGATGTGGTTGGTGACACTTGTGCAGGGTCTGCTAAAAGGTGAACATGTGATGTGGTACGGCTACGGCAATTTTTGCATTGTTCCCACGAGGGGTGCGCTGTTTGTTACACAGCCGCATCCACGGGTGTATCTAGACAGAAAAAAACAGAAAGACCGGCAGATAGATGATGGACCGACTGCAGATCATTGGGCAATGGATAGGTGGACGGGTAGATACCCACATCGAAACATGCAGTCTGTGGGTTGTTTGTTGCATACGCGCAGGGGTGCGTGCACAGGTAGCTACCTGCGGTCCTACAGACCTACCTGCTTACCAGCGTGCCAACCTAGCAACCTGCATAGACGCCTGCATATGTACTACATCCATACACGCACGTCTTTCGTTGGGCCCGGTAACCCTAAAAGCCTTCACACTTGCTGCCTGAAACCGTTTAGCTCGTGATCAAGCCGTAAACCACCAAGTACCAATGCTGAAGCACATGAGCTGCAAATGCTGGATCCCCAAACAAAAGCTTGACGAACACCGGCCAGTCGTGCAACGATTCGCAGACGAGGGCGAACAGGCCAGAGAATGCTCTGGGCTGACAGCCTCGATTCCGCAGTTTTGTGTTGTGTTCATGGGCTGTCGGCGGGTGTCAGGTTTTCTGCTTGGGCGTGCAGGGTTCAGGGTACATATACAACTCGGCTGGCTGCACCAATCGCCAGTCAAATGATGGGAGACATCGTAGAACTCTCTGGACTCAGCTGCACTACCGATCCCAATGTTACACTCGCAAGATGAAACATGTACAAGCCATGGCAATTGAAGTCGAAGTGTTGCAAAAGTAACCAGGCTCTAAAACTGCAAAAGCCTGGACCCTAAACTCTGCGTCCGGGGAGTGTGAGATTCGAGCTCGATGCTCGCTTCCAGCAGCGTCTCTGCCATTGCAGACGTACAGAATCTTTCTCAACCATCACCCGGATCACAGACACTTTTTCTGCACTCGATACGGGTATGCTCACGTCACTTGCCTCACGGCCAGGTTGGCGATGGGAACAGCCAAAGCCCCAAACCCTATACACTCCGAGCCCTGATGCCCTAGTACCCAAATTTGCCCTCAACCCTGACGGTGGACTTGCTGAAGGACTCTTGGCCACCGACAGCCTACGTCAGTGTCTAAAGTTGTGCTCTCCAGCCGATCAGTCTCAGGTAATTCGACTGCCAAGCCTCCGGCACGAGCATCTTAACCCCAAACTGTAATCCCAGAACTTGAGGCAAACATTGTAACCCTTCTCCTGCATGGGAGATCGACCACAGGCACCTTCATGAGGACTGCCTAAGATGCTTAAGGCTTTTGTCATTCCGTGGTGTGAGAGTGGCGGACACCCGTACGAATCGGCTTTGGAGATAGAAGGGCACCCGCTGTCATCTCAAACGCACATGCAAATTCGACCCTGCGAGCCCTTCCTACTGCCCAGTCATGTTCTTGCTCTCGACAGGCAGAGGCGGAATTCAACCGAGAGTTTCTTGAGGAGCGCTGACAATCACTACGATGTGAGAAGGATGGTTGCTATTGGGTCACTAGTTGTAATCATCTTCGTCCTTTACGATGATTGCTGTTGTCATTACCATTCTCACTGACACTCAAAAACGGTTCCTGTGGCCATTGTGGGTCCCAGTGTGGAGACAAACCTTCCAGGGCTTAGGGTTTGATATTCATTGCAATAAACTCTACGTATGTGTTTGCTGGTTTATGCATTTTCGATGACGTGACTGCAGTGTTTATTTGGCCGTGTCGCACGTGTTTTAGCTTGCGTGACGGCATCGCACACGCGTTAAAGACTTGGAACCCCAACCAGAACAGGAAAACACGGCGATGCCGTGTCTAAGTTTACCGTGCCAGCGATTTGCTGACGTGAAGACCCTGATTCGCTTCGTCAAAGGACTACTTGTCAGTCACTGTGAGCCTTGAAACGGCCTACCATGAGATTGACTGCAAGCGCATCGCACAACCGCAGACTTTCGTTCGGATGGTTAACGGCTAGCGAGTTTTCATCTCTGGTCGATTCGCAGTAGCGTCGCCAGTGGTGGTTCTCATTATGGTAAACTTCGGGTGAACACCGGCTACCCAGAGGTAAGCTGAATCTGGAACGGCCACGTCATGCTCCAATTCGGAACGGCTGGTGAGAATCTCGAAGATGAGATGACTCATCCTTCGACGCCACAGATCCACGTTTGCAAGATTGACTGATTCTGGCCATCGCTGTGAATATCGTGGAGAAGAGTTGCCCACTGTATGTGGGAGTGCTTGCGCCAACGTTTTGCGTGCCATGTCGGCCTGACCTATTCTGCCCTTCCTGTCAAGGCATACCACTATAGTATTTAAGGCATTCTTTCAAGTCTTCAGGGATGGATTTAACGAAGCCTGTTAAAACATACTGCGTTCGTAGTTGGGTTTCCTAGACCCCGAGCCGGAAAGGCCTCAACCCTCCCGAATCCTACATCCCAAAAAATCACCCGAAATCCTACCCAGCATCGAGGAGCTGGAGACGAAGAAGGTCATGAGAGACGTTCGGCTAAGCGAGTTGAAGGCCGCAGGGATCGGTTCGAAGCACTCTTAGCATGAAGCGGTTCAGGGTTTGATGCTTACAGGCTTTAGGGTTGGTAGGGTTGTGGTTTAGGATTTAGGATTTAGAGAGTTCGGGGTTGAAAGGGCTGACACGTTCGTGCTTAGGTTTAGGGTTTGGGATTTGTACATCGTAATTGGGAACGAGAGTTTAGATTTTATAGGTTTATGGTGTGCTACAAAGTTGGAACATCGGTTCATTGGAACGCTCCGACACGGAACGTTAGAGACATGGGACGAGAAGTAATTGCTCAAGTTCTCTCAACCCTGCCTTGGGACTACATGGCGACATTGCCGCAACTCAAATGGCTTTCCTTGCGACCTGGCAGGAACGGCGCAATTCGATGGTTGCCCCGTGCCCGCAGGTCATGTTTTTGTTCCACAGACCCTACATTACAAGCCATAACCCAATGACAACACTACCGCAGTGTGTATACCCATCGGTTTCAAGGCATTCCATCATGCCATGGTAAGCTCGTACGGGCTGATAATTAGAACTCAAGATCAACCCAGTTTCCTAGCTTGGAATAGGGTATGCTTACCTTGGAAGCTAGAGAGCATGAACGAACCCAAAGTCATGGGTTTAAGTTTGAAGCTGCATTGTAGCTGTGCTAGTCAAGCCCGGAGAGAGCTGTGACATCAGAGAAAAAGAACAAGTCTCGCCATCTCTCTCTCTCTCTCTCTATATATATATGTCACAAAATTTATACATTATGTCGTATGTATGGTTACATATGTTCATATTGTATACGGTGTTTGTTTGAATTAGTCTGTGTGTGCGTGCGCGTGTGTATGTGTGTGTTTGTGTGGGTGATGTGTATGTGTGTGCGTGTGTGTTGTGTGTGTGTGTGTGTGTGCGTGGGTGTGTGTGTGTGTGTGGGGTGTGTGTGTGTGTGTGTGTGTGTTGGTGCTTGTTCATGTGTGTGCATGTGTGTGTGTGCACGTGTGTTTGTTTGTGTGTGTGTGCGCGTGTGTTTTCTGTTTGGGCAAGGGGTTGGTAAGCCAATAAACCGGCAATGTACTGTACACGTAGCTGCTGAAAGACAACCTCACTACAGTCGCTAGTGACCATCTTCCAGCACTTGCTGCCATAAGACGCCTGTCAGACTCGAATATCCCTCAGGTTAAGGAATACCACTTAAAACATACTAGGAATCAGACAATTGCAACAATGGAACTCACATCAAAGTACCTGCGCCCAGGCGCGTCGAGGCGCCCCAGGAGCGCCGCAGCGCATCGACTCGGTTTCTTTGGAGGCCGGCTACTCAGGGTTTCAGCTTGTGCTTCTGGGTTTATGTCATTTTGCTGCTCAGGGTTTTGGGGGTTTTGGAGGCTTGGTTTTGGATTTGTGATTCGGCTTCGTTTGTTTCATGTTTCTGTCGGGGTTTTAAATTTTTGTAGGTCTCAGGTTGCCCATGGAAATTGGTCGAGAGAAGGCTCCAGAATGCAGAAGGCTCAAGGCAGCCTGGGATTAACCAGAACATGGGAAAGCAAGCTGCGTGCTTAGGATTTATGAGGGTTGGGGGGTTTGTGCAGAGCTTGTGGATTTTTTTAGGTTAGCGATATATACTGTGTGTAATGCCCAATAGGTGCATCATGCATCTCTAGTCAGCCGAACTGGTGCCACCTGGCCCTGCCTGGCGAAGTTCATGTAAACCCTGAGCCGTCAACCTTAACATGAAACTTACAGCGAATGCTCCAACAACTGCAAAGAACGCCGTGGACACATTTCAGACCTTCAGACCCCAAATGTCCAGAAAATGCGAGTACGCTCGAGGCCGTTCCTTCCAGACTGGACTCTCCCCTGCTGGGAAAAGTACGCAGAACCATCTAACATCATACAAGGACTAAAACCTGACGGTTCTCACATCAATGAGTGAGCCTGAGCCTCAAGACCCTGAAGCCCTACACCCGGTTCGGGCTCAGTGGTCGAAGGAGTGTGCTAAGTGATGTTATGGCATAGGAACGGAATGTGCCGGAATCCCCTATGATCCCTTTTGCTTTGCTGACAGGTCGTGTCGACGAGTTAGTCTCAAGCATGAGATCTGGGGTTGAGAAAGTAAGCGCCCGATTCGCTTTTCAAACGCCCTAATGCCCGCCATATCACTCAAAGTCATCAAACACCGCTCTTCGTCAGGTCTCTTCGGCACGCGGCTCCTCCAACAGGCAGGATCAGCTTTTCCGCCGCTTTGAAAACCCCCCAGCCCTCCCTCTCTGGCATTAGCCTTAACGCAAATCATCATCCTTTGATTCCATGTCTGGTATTTCTGTATACCTCTCTAGGCCTACTAGTAGGAATTCTACCTGCGCCCCAAAGTGTCAGAGTGCAGCTCCACCCGCAACTAGACCTCGGCCCCACTAGCCACTAGCCTTTTCAAGGAAAAGGCCTTCAACTCTGGTGCTCTTCTCTCATAAAGACTCAGACTCGCTATCAAGTTCAGTCCTTGAGGAGGCTTCGGTCTCCAGCTCAAGAATTCGCAGACCTTCGCCAGTTCTGTCCATCCAGACGCATCTTTGCGGTTTGTAGGGCTACACCTCGAACGATCTTGAACCGCACGGCCGCCACCTGCCACTGGTAGTGTAGCAAAACATCGCCCTGCGGTGCCCAGTTCGCGAGAAAGCTCCAAGGACAGGGCCAAGGCCCCAAGGGCGTTAGCGCAAGTTCGAGGTTGTGGGGCTCAGGAGCGATACTCCGGTGCCATCTCAGCTTTCTTGCGTGAGGGCTTGGGCTTCGGGGTTTCAGGGATTCGTCTTTACGGTTTTCTGTTTGCTGACTTGACTTTCGAGTTTCGTGACTTGGTGGCGGCAACCCTCGCATGCCTCGCATATCTTAGAAGCCAGGCTCAATGGGAGCTGTTATTACTGCTGCCTTTGTTTGCACTGTTGTTTGTTGACCGTTGCTCACTGGTATTGTCGTCGTTGTGCTTTCTGATGTTGGTACACTTGCTGGTGTGCTATGTATATACGGTTTTCAATGCGGTTGCCGTTGCTGTGGTCAGCTGCGGTTGTCGCCTGTTGCTTTCAGGCTGTCGCTGTCGTGGTTCAGTGTCGCTGTTGATGCGACTTCTTGCTGCTACACTTGCCTGCCACGTTGTTACTACTCTTACTGCTGCCGAAGGGTTTTGTTCCATTCTTTGTTTAGTGGGATGCTGCTGAGTTCGACGCCTGCAGGATGTCGTGTCTCGGTCATAAGGCCTCGAGGGGGGCTCCGAACGTCTCCGAATAGCATTGACCCGTGTGTTCTCTCCTCTTTTCGCCGGAGCCCCCGACAACTAACTACAGGCATTTGAGTTCTCAGGTATCTGGGCTTCAGACTGTAAGCACTGTAAGCACCCAAGTCAGCAATGCGGCCTCAAAGCCGCAAACCCGAAAACCCGCAGACAGGGATGCTTCGAATGAGGTTTTGACCTTTTGGGGTTGAGGCTCACGGCATTTCATGTGTCAGGCTTTTCGCGAAGAGTGAGGCAGTAAGACATCAACCACCAAGGCTCACCAAGCAGTTTTGACTCCTAGCACGTCACTGAACTTTCAATACACTCTTGATTGCAGCTTCGCAGCTTGATGCCTGCGACTCTTTACACTTTTGGCGGAAACTTGCTTCAGGCGTTGGGGCCCATGGTGGGGGAGTTAGGATTTTGATGTCAGGGTCCCCGTCTGGGGTTTCGGACGGAATGAATCAGTTTCTTCAAAATCGAACGAAAGAGTCAGCTCTGGGAACTTGGCCTTCAGATGGCAAGTAAGGGCCCGGGTCGCTAAACTATCAACCCTACAAGGCTGACCTGGAAGCCAAACGCCCAAGAGTTGGCCCAGTGCCGCTGTTCATGCTGTCAGGCTGAGGATGCCCCGGCTGCAGGCCAACACCTGATCCGGATATATCCAGCTCCCAGTTTTTTTTTACGATTTGCTTGCTTTCTCATATATAGACGGCCCTAAACCCTCCAACTGTAAACCTAAACCATCAAAAATGCAGGGTTGAAGGTTGAGGGTGACAGGGGAAGAGCTGCGTCCATGCTGCAAGGGGTCTCAAATATCAGCAAACACTGCCCCGACGGCTACCATGTGCCTCCCAAGTAGGTTGGAGTTGTGTGGCCGTTGAGTAGCATTTGGATCCTCGTCCCTGAGAAGGAAGGCCAAACAAAAGCAACATCGTTCCAGAAGTAAACCGGCAGACCCCCTCAGTCTCGAGGCAAAAGGTGCCGCCAGTCCTCGAAGAACCTTTTTGCCCTAAGGCCCAGGCACCAAAATGGGGTGCTCTAATCACGGCCTCACAGAATGTAAGAGCATGTAAGTATACAGCCGTAAGCCACAAAGCCTTGCCATTCTCCAGCGCCTAGGAACCGGCTTTTTGAGCCTCACCATTCCGGGTTCCAAGTTCTTCACGCACCGAAAGGAAAAGGTGCTCGTTTTCTTCGTGTCTAGTCCTCGTGGCAGCAGTGGCAAGCTAAGCGCTTGCGGCATTGGTGTTTTAGCAGCATCTTGATACGGCCACGCGACATAGGAGTCTTAATGCCGGCAGTTTAGTAGTCTCGCCAGGTGGTATTGCGATGATATAACAAGAAATATTGCCAAGTTGCAGTGCAAAGATATTATGAATAGGGCCGAATCTCCCAGCCTCCAGCGATCCATCGGCGAGGGCATTCGGATGACGTCGAGACCCTGTAGGCAACCACTTATAGACCCCGAGCCCGGAACTGAACACTACCATGGAGTGCACAACTTTCCGGAAACATCCTACACCCAAACGAATCGCCTAGAATGGCCTAGAAGCGCTTGAAGTTTAAGACACCTCCGCCTTCACCTCCGCAGGCCCTGACTTCCTGGATCCCCGCTTGGAGCGGACGGACACCCGGGAAAGCAGAGTAAGGCATGGCCCTGGGCTGAGGGCGTCTCGAGGAATTTGGGATTTGTGGGATTCTGAATGTCCGTGTGCAGTGAAGGGCTCGGCACTTGTATTGTACTGGGTTTGGCTGTTGGAGCTACGTTGTTTGGGCCTGGGGGGTGCTTGTGTTGCGGCTCTTCGAATCAAGGTGTCGATGATGTTTTTGCTTCCGTCAATGGCCCAATGGAGGAATATAAGCCTGGGAAAGCCAGCTGTGTCAGGGTGCGTATGTCTTGCAAGCTCATCACGCGGCTGGAGCCTAACTCATGGAAAAGCTTCAGCCCTTAAGCTTCTCAGCAGGAGGCAATCCGGATTCAAAGATGCACTTCGGCAGGAAAAGTGAGTTGGCCGGGCTATTTAGGGCTCCCACTGCTCCTTCATGAGCCCAACTCGTGGCCGTGTGCTTCTGCTTGCGTCAGGGAGCCAGCGGGCAAGGTGTCTGCATCTCAGAGTGCAGCTGACAGTCATGAGCAAAGTGAAGAGAGGATGAACAGCTAACCCTAAATGCCATAAGCCTCAGCTTCAAGCAGGGTCCGCGAATTTGGTCCAAAAGGGGGTCGAAATGGGCCCAAAAATGCCAAAATGGGGTCGAAATGAATCCAAAATGGGTCCAAATTGGGTCCAAAATGGGTCCGAAATGGGTCCGAAATGGGTCAAGAATGGGAAGGATGCAAAGGATGCATGTGGATCCGAACAGAAGCAGTCAGTGGCTTCATGGCTTGTGCACCTCCTGGCTTCTTTTGGCTTTGGGTTGTTGAGGTTTGTTGAGGTTTCTTGGCTGATCTCAGCTTCTTGGCTTCTCGTTGTTACATTCGAGGCGCCCTTTTGGCGGTACGGCCCATTTTCTTGAGGAGCGAGCGCGGCGGAATTGTCAGGGGGGAGGGAGGGGGGGGGGGCGATCATCCCCTTTCTTGAATGAATACAGCAGCATGCAAGTAGAAAGCAGCCACAAAGCAAGCGCAAATTGATGCCAGGCCAGACATTCGCATCGAAGTCGCAGATCCAGCTAGTTGAAGATACAGTTTTGTCGCAGTTCTGCAGGGAACTTACATCGTCTTGTGTTGCTTGTTTCAAATCTGAGCCGAGATACCTTGGTAAAATTGCGCAACTAACGGCCGTGCCGTGAGGAACTCTGCACATGTTTAAATGCCTGAATCCCCGCGTCGCTGGACAGATGCGGCTACAGGTGGGAAGCTTGAAACCGATCGTCGCAACAGTTGTACAGAACGTCGCAAGACAAGGTTAACTCGCATAAGAGCCACGTGCAACTGACAGATTTTCTGAAAGAGACGTGGTGCTTGTTGCTTTCGGTTTCTGTTCCTATTGTTCGGTTCTTTCTGTAGAGATGTGTTGTAACTTGTGTGCGCTGCAGCCGTTCGTAGGAAAATTAAAATGCTTGTTAAACCCTTGAAACCTTCAAAAGCGCATCGTCGTTGTTAGGTGGGCTTGTAAGCTCGGACCTTGAAATTCCCAATTGTTTTTTTGTACTTTAAGCCTTGAAGCCGATCACTCAGCAGCAGCGGAGACCTGTAGAAAGCGCGCATCTGCTTTGCGGGCCAGGTGTCCCAAAGGGAACATGTGGGGCTGCTGGGCATGCCAAGTTCCGTCAAATCCCAAACCCTAAAACCTTGCGGGCCTGTGGCTTCACGAATGCGCCATAGCTGCAGGACTACGGCGCTAATGCCTTTGAGATTGAACCGGCACTGGTTTCGGCCCAAAGTTCGTCGTGTGTATGCCAATTTGGATTTCATCCGTATGATGCTCTTCCGTATGATGTCTTCGGCGGTCCTGTCTGCTCTGGCAGCGCGCTACCAACCACTTTGTGAGCCAATCTCGGAAGCCTGCGTGGTGCAGAAAGAAGCCTTCAAAAGACATGTGGTTTCGCTTTGCAAGGAGGATGCCCAGACTACTGTGCACGGCGGATGCGAAGCCGAGGCCGAAAGCCTCCTCCAAGGCGACCCGGAAATTTGGTCACGCGGCCTCTTGAACTGCCCCGAAACATCATCCTTCCAAGTGCGACTTAGCTGTTTTCGGAACGTAGCTTTTAGTGTTTCGATATTCTGTTCTTGCAGTGCAAGATTCAAGTTTGCAGCTCGTTCGCATAGCGTGGCCCAGGTTGTGGGCAGGCTTCTCGCCTGAACAGCGGGTGAAAGGATTCTCGAGCTTGCGAAAGGCTGGTGGTTGCATTTTGCATGGGCCCACAGGCATGGAGGATACGCGACTGGCCATGTTATTGAACAAGCCCGACGTCGGCACACTCAAGAACTGCAGTTGGCCTGAAACCCAAGGTTTCTGGGAAGGGGCGTCCAGACAATTTGCCCTGAACTTTGTGGGTCAGCGCAAGAAGCCAAACCCAATCGGGCCGGATGTTCTTTTGGTCACATCGTACTTCTTTCAGTCGGCTGTGTCGCCAACTGAGACTGCAGACGACCTGTTGTCCCAGGATATGATAAACCAGGACAAGGCATTCAGTACGTGGAAGGCGATCTTCGACACAGTTCTCTATTCCGTAGAGCTCAAGGCACTTGCCATGTCCTTGCGCGAGAACATGACTGTCCGTATTGTTTCCACCCACCCGAACATGACACGGCCGCTGGTCGCCAGTTGGACAGTGATTGTCCAAGAGCGTGTTCGACTGCTCCGCCCGGCTGCAAAACCTGACGCACCTTCAGGCCTCAAGTGGCAGTTTGCTTTCGGCTGTGAATTGCAGTCACTGCTGCAGTGCGAAAGCCAAGCTTTGGGAGAAGCGGCAGAGGGCGAGGTCAGTGCGGCAAACAACCTCGGGCTAATGTACTCTAAGGGGCTTGGGATGGGGCGGGACTACAAGCAGGCATTGAAATGGTTTGAGCGGGCGGCGGAGTACAGCACCGTTGCGCAAGATCACTTGGGGACGCTTTTCCTTTTTGGTCGCGGCATGGAGCATCCGGATCACCGCAAAGCTTTTCAATGGTTTCGCAAAGCTGCAGCATCAGATTACCCGCTGGCCCAGTACCATTTGGGCGTCATGTTCCGAAATGATGGCGACCTGCAGAATGCCATCGCGTTCTTCTTCAAAGCTGCTGAAAAGGGCTTGCCTGCTGCTGAGTCTGAGGTGGCCTCATACTACGCACAAGTACGCAAGGACGACAAAACGGCGCTGCAGTGGTATAAGAAAGCTGCAGCTGGCAACAACGTTGATGCCCAGCACCACCTGGGCATAATGTTCCCAAGATCCGGAACAGTGCCATTCTGCCCTTTGTTTTGGTCAAATGTCCACTCCCAAACTCAAAAGATAGAAGAAGGGTTTAGGGTTCTTTGGATTTCAGGTTCTATTATGGTCGTGCAATGCACCACCGGGATGTGGACGAGGCCCGCAGGTGGTGGTTCAAGGCTGCAGAACAAGGTTACGACCTCTCCCAGTTCGCACTGGGCCGAATCTGGGAAAAGGTTTTGGCGAGTTGTAAGGCGAACCAAGGAATGTATGACGCTTCAGACCCTAAGCTAAAAACCTATATCCAAGGAATGTTCTACGACCAGCATGATTACGGCCAAGCGCGAAAGTGGTTCGAGGCAGCAGCAGGGCAAGGTCACAAGGAGGCGAAGAAGTGGCTGCAACGGCTGCCAAAGAATTAGATGGGGGACGGTCCTTGTGTTTACTCAAGTGTGTTATTATTTTGCCATCCAGGTTTTGCTATGGTTGTGTGGTGTGAATCTCTGTGCATACCAGACATCGGCCCGAAGTCCACGTGTGAACTGATCTATGCTGTAAGCATGGAATATTTCTGAAGTCCCAGCCGCCCTCCCTAGGGTGTGCAGTGATGAGGTTCCGTTTTGTACAGCGCTGGGTGGCTGGGGCGTCATTTGCGGCACTTGGAAAATGTTTTCGGACTCGCAGAGAACAGCCAATGGAGGAACATCATGCCTAGAAGTAGTCCTCGCCACAACAACGTTTATCTGTGGCTGCAATGGTGGGTCACAGCCCGCAGTGCAAGCCTTTCATTCTGATCGAGAAGTTATAAGCACTCACTTCGGTTTGTCATGTCGTGCACCTGGAGCTTTGAACAAAAGAACGCCATTTGGCAACCCCAAGCCCCAACGATGAGGTTGAGCTCCAGTGGGCTCTCGCTCTCGCTCAGAGCCCCAAGTGGGCCTCCCGGAGCTTCGGATGGCCTTGTGTAGCAGGGTATAGCGGGGTGATATCGTAGGGGGGTGGGAGTTTAGAGGTCAGATTTTTGTTGCGGGGTTTGTTTGATGGGTTAGGGGCCCCAGACCTTTAGCAGACTCATCTTCGTAGATGTGTCAACCAAGGGGCCATGGAGACAGCACGAGCAAACACCCTGTCGCCCCTCGACTGGCTCATTATGCTGTTGTTAAATAAGGAGCAGAACCGACGAACTCTGAGAAACGCAAAACTGTAGGCTTTAGGCATACCCAGCAAGCTGGACTTACCGTAGTTACCGCGGGCCAAGACCCGCAGTCCAAAACATGCATGCCTATTGTATTGTGTTCGCAGGAAAGCCGGTTCGGAACATTCAACTCTTGAGGCAGTCCTCGTGCAAGCCGCAAAAGTAGTCTCGGCAGTGCCAGCAAGGCAGGGCATTGACTGCAAAGAAGACGTGCCTTGATGAGTAGGGTTTCATCGCCTGTCCCTTTTTTGGTGAGACGGGGTTGTCCAGTTGTACTGGTATAGCTGGTGCTGGTGCTGGTGCTGGCGGTGGCAGTGGCGGTCGCGGTGGTTGTGAGTGGCATCCGCTGAACCTCCTGGTGTTTGGTTTCTCATTTTCCAGGTCCTCATATGCCTGGTGGTCTCGTTTTGTGTTTTGGCAGGTGCCGCATCAAAATGTGTGATAAACCGAAAGGGCAAGCCCTAAACCGTATACCCCAAATCACAAGGAGCCATACCTGTTGCTGCCATGGCATGCAAGCCCAAGTCCCAAGCCGCCTGACCAGATAGCTTGAGTCAACCCGCAAAATGTCGGATCTTGCAACACAAGACCCTTGAACGCCAAAGCCTTCGTTGAACTCTGAAGTGCAAGGGCACATGCTTAGTTGGAGCGGGGACCCCTGCCCGAGCCCTGAAGCCCACAGATTACAAGCTCACTATCAGCGAGAATTTAGAGCTTAAGCCTTAGAGCCTAAATCATCAACTCTCAACCCCCGGTAGCATTGACGGCTAAAGCCCTTCAGCCTTGAAGGCTGGCTCCGACTCCGATGAAGGCCTCCAGGGCAAGGGTTGCTGTGTCAGGGACGCGCTTGGCACGTTTGCCCAGAGGTCTTCGCGGCTGACGCTTTGGTGCTCGCAGGGTCACGTCCGGGCGTTGTTACCTGTACGCAGACACATAGGAAAACGTTGGCAGGCGGCAGGCACGATGAATTTGGGCATTCGAGAAGAATTATCTGTAGTATTGTATGGACGCGTTTGCAGGATGGATTCGGGAGGTCGAACTCTGGACTTCTTACTTTCGAGATCGACGGAAAGCTTTCTCATGCGGGTGCGTGTCAGTCACCTTGCCGAGCCAAGCCAGGAAGTGTCTGTTTGCTCGAAGCACTCCGATGTCGAAACTAAGAACTCCAGAGCTCGACCTTCAACTCCGTAACTTCAAAACCACATCGCAACAGCTTTTCATTTTTCTTTTCGTCTATATATAGCACGATTTCTTCTCGGTTGCCCAAACTCATCGCGCTTGCCATCGTAATCCTGCGCAAGCGTGCCTAGCGCAGCCAGGGTCTAAAATGTCTGGTCTCAGGGTACTGGCAGAGTGCTTAGCTCATTGGTTCAGGATTGAGGGTGTTTTACTCTACGATTTTCGGCCAATTTTCGGCCTTAAAGTCGCCGGGGTTCAGGGTGTACTGTCGAGCATGTCGTGCTTGCTTTCAGAGTCGTTTTTGCTGCTCGCCTCTTCCTGATCTGATTACCGCTGCTGCCGCTGATGTTAGCTTCTTTGCTGCTGCTGAGGCTCTCATACCAACTGCCACTGCAACTGCTACTACTAGTACCAGCACCGCTTCCACTTCCACAACCACTCACCCCTTACCAATACTGCTAGCACTACCACTACCATACCACTACCACTACCGCTAGCACTGCCACTACCACCATTACTACCACTGCTCCTGTTCCTGCTACTGCTAGTACTACTGCTACTTATCCTGCCGCCACCGACTACCACTACCACTACCACTGCCACTGCCACTGCTACTGCTACTACTACTACTACTACTGCTACTGCTACTGCTACTACAACTACTACTACTACTCCTCCTAATACCACTACTGCTACTGCTACTACTACTACTACTAATACCACTACTGCTACTGCTACTGCTACTACTACTACTACCACTACCACTACCACTAGCGCTGCAGTTGCTAGTACTGCTACTACTGCTACTACTGCTACTGCCACTGCCACTGCCACTGCTGCTGCGACTGCTACTGTCACTGCTACTGCTACTGCTACTGCACGTGTGCTAGTGCGAGTGCTAGTGTCAGTGCCAGTGCTAGTGCTAGTGCTAGTGCTGCTATTGCTGCTATGGCTGCTATTGCTGCTATTGCTGCTATTGCTATTGCTACTGCTACTGCTACTGCCACTGCCACTGCCACTGCTATTGCTATTGCTATTGCTATTGCTACTGCTACTGCTGCTACGACTACAACTACGACTACTAGTACTACTGCTGCTACTACTACTACTACTACTACGACGACTACTATACCTGGCAGACGGCAATGGGGCTTGGTGTCATCGCTGGCACGAAACCACACTGAGAGGAATAGTTCACGAGCAAACGCAGCTTTTGGTTTGGTGAGATCTTGCACAACAGCGCTGCGTGTGTTTCAAGCAGCGACAAAAAGAGGTGGTGCCGAAGTGCTCAGTTGTTTGCCTCATCCGTTGTCTCCAAGTCTCCAAGTGAAGGCTCTCTTTCACAGGGCGGTTCCAGCGCCTGCTCCCCGACGCCTTCGCGCGGCAGCGGGATGCTTGGTTGGCAGTCACGAAGCATCGAGTTCAGCTCGTGTTGCTTGCTGTCAAAGAGATTGTGCTATTGCTGCCAAGCGGTCGCTAGGACGAGTATAGGCTTAGACAAGTGTTTCCAAGCTCGACTCCCGTTCTCAAATTATGCAGGTTCGATGCAAGCTGTTCATTCCCAGCCGTTGGCCCTAAAGCCCTAAACTGAAGAGCAAGGGAGGCAGACATGAACAATGCCTGAGACAAAGCCTGAACATCTGAACGCGAGAGTGATCCATTTCTGGTTGTGACTTATGCAACGGTCATCAATGCTTCTCCGTTGTTTGCCCTCCTAGCTGTTCTAGGATCGGAGGTGTTTGGCCATGAACTCCGGCATCCCTGGGTTGTAGAGGGCACGAGGCCACACCCTATGTCCCAGGCCCTCGACATGAAAGGGGATGCATCATGGAGGTCTCGGGGCATCCTGCGATTTGGGCACAGATAGGCATCTGCTGGACTGATACCCATTACTCGTAGCGACAACAGTCTAAACAGGTAACTGACGCCAACAGCACGGATGCGAAACCCTCTGACCCGAAACTGAAGAAATGACCAAGAGCGGTGCCTCCCAACTTTCGGCTTTTAAGTCGTTGGGCATATCGAAGCTCTACTGACTGTGAACCTCAACAACTGCCATCCGATGACATGTCAGGGTTTTCGAAAAGTTCTTAAGCAGGGCTGGAACATCAAGCTTAAAATCGCCCTTGTCAATGTTCGCTTTGGCGATGGTCGAAGAATCTGGAGGTGAGTAGCCGAAACCTGCACCGTTTAGCCCTTGAAGTCTGACGAGCTGCCAAGCTCAAGATCTTCAAAGGTCCTGAGCTCCGAAGCCCAGAACCTGGGACCGATAGAAGCCCGTGTAGAGCTGAGGCCCCAGCCCAGCATTGGGGCGCTCCCCGAGAAAGCGAGGCCGCTCTTCGCTGTCTTGGGAAACGGGTTTAGGGTTTAGGGAGGTTTTCCACAGGTTCCGTGGCATGGGCCCCTGTGGGTTCGTAAGTCTCACTTCTTGCTTGTGCTGCTTCTCACGCCTAGAAACCTTAAGAACCATCCGGAAGTCTACACCGCTGAAGAGGGTCCCAAATTTTTAAATGTCGAAGAGAAAACAAAGATTCTTGGAGAAAAGCTGTCGTTCTGGATCCGAGGCTTTAGAGGTTCGATTTTCGTGGATCTTGACTAGTCATTCCTGACACTGTGTTCGTTGTGCCTGCAATCGGCGCGATTCGTGAAGTGAAGACCCTGGGAAAGAGGTCTTCCAAAGTCAGTACGGCATTACAGTACGGGTTTATCTCCAGGCTTTGCGGGTTCTGCTGTTAAAGGTTTGGGTTTTGGGCATAAAGTTGAGGTCCGAGTGTCAAAGTGACATTCGGCAGCCGTTGTTTATATCCTGAATCCCAACCCTTTGTGCCACAACAGCTTGCTTGCACCTTGGGCATCGGGTTTGGGGTGTTTCGCAAGTACAGAGATTGTAGTCAAAAGAGCTGGAGAGACTAGAGAAGCAGAGGACTGCTTTCAACTCTTTTGAGTTGAAGAGCAGTCCATGGACCTGTTTTAGTCTCACTCCTCACCCAGCCCCGCCAGGCACGCAGGTCGGTCGCAAGAAGCAGCCGCAGGCAGATGGAACCTTCCGGAGTGTCTGCAGTAAACGTACCGGCTTCATGGCGGACACTTACTGTACAAGCTGGCGCATGCCCCTGCTGGCATGTTGCCATTGTTCTGGTTAGCCCAGCGCAGCCATATGTTTGAAAAACTGGTGCAACACTATGAAATGGTCGTAGCCTGACGCTTGCGAGGGTTCTTGAGCGAAGGTTCGCACACGCCTCATACATTGGAATTACATTGGAGGTTGGAAAGGCTAGACTATGTCGCAGAGTCGTTTAGGGCGGTCGAGGGCGGGCTAGATGAATTGAACTGCGAGCTCCGACATGAAACCTACTAGATCTTATGACATCGGTTGCAGAAATACAAGCATGTAACTTTTAGGAAGCTTTCACTCGACAGTCAGAGTTTTGTTCAGTCTACTTCGCAGGCTGTTACCATGGATTAGATTCGATTGGCTTTGCCAGTGTCGCGTCCTGATGCTTGGGCTGAGATACATCAACTGTTCACATGCCGTCGCTCTCGTTTCCTCACCCTTCAGTCCTACGCGATTCCTATATCACATGATTATATACACACTCTACAAAGCTTCCACAGCCTTGAGACTTTTGGAGTGTGTGTTTGCGGACGCTGGCGCTTCTGTGCTTCAGATCGGGGGGGCTTGCCTCGCTTCGAACCTTGGGATCCGCAGACTTGGGAACTCTTGGAGGGTCCACCCCGGATGCTCTCTTGGCCCCAGAAGAGGAAACTGCTAGCATAAAAGTCAAGGTGGGCGCCCCCAGCACTTCACGGCTCTCGTGCAGAAAAGAACTACCAGAACGAAGTGTATGTACAGCCTCAGCAATCGGTAGCCTCGTATTGAGGCTTTAGCTCCCAAGAGGCCAAGAAGCGCTCCGCCAAGCGTGCGGCGACCGCTGCTCCGCGATTGACAGGCCTGTCTGCACTGGGTCGAAGGCTGACAGTATATGTACGAGATAGCAGATCCTGATGCCGCTGTGCGCTTGCGGTCACGGCTCCTTGATGCGGCAGTGTACCATGGCACGGCACAGTTGCAAGTGGGCGTAGCCCTGTTTTCCAGAGCCCTTACCCCCAATTCTTACCCGGAGCAGCACTTGTCTGCAGGGCCGTGTTACGATGGAGGCAAAAGCACGCGGGATTTTGTCGACGACGATGAGGAGGAGGGTTACGGCATACCAGTACTCAGCAACGACAATTAGCAACACCATGGATGTGATGGTCAGAGATCACATAAGTGCAGTACCTTCTTCGAGAAATGGAAGGAAGGCGGCTTCGGCTTCAGTCATAAGCCGAACCTCAACGGATCCTTGATAAGTATTCGTGTGGGGCTTCTGAATCTTGGTCTAGTTAGGGGTCAGGGCCCTGCAGCAGGGGGAGTGCCCACTGCTACCCACACTTTCGAATCCTAACAGCCACACTTTTGAACCCTAAAGCGCTACAAACACATTGAATCCCCAGAGCGGAATATTTGTCTTTTGATCGGAACAGAGATGTGTGTTAAGGCACTTCATCCCAAAAGCTATTTCAGAGAATACTTCCACATCTCGGCTCCTTAGCATCAACACCACCTCATCCTCATCCCGATAGCTGTGCAGGGAACTTGTTCAATACTTCACGGAACATGAATGAACATGACAAACTTGTTACTGAATCATCTTGACTGCAGGACAAGCGAATTTGGACACCAGTCCGTGACCTTTGAGCCCAAATCATCCAAAAGCACAGGATCTTTTGAACAAAACGAGCTGAGACATTTACCCGATTGGTTTAATTGGGTTCATGCGCGATTCTTAATGTGTCGACGGGATGTTGTCAATCGCTGAAGGGGCTAGCTACATAAACATAGGTAAATGAATGGATAGATCGGTAGATAGATGGATAGATAGATAGATGGATCGACAGATGAACAGGTCAATAATCAAAACGTAGGTGGGCAGGTAGGTAAGTAGATGGATATTGACTCTTGCAGCTACGAACCACACCATCCCTCGCCACTGTATGACACCTGAATTCGCTGATGCGAAACAGATAAACATTTGACCACCAGTCCTGGAAATCCATAGCCCGGATCACTGCTCTTCCAGCAAGAGACGGCATTGCAGGATGACGCGCCAGAGGACGACCTGCTGTCCCGTCGAGCGAGCAGCTGCCTCGGCACAGTTGAGGTTCACGTCGGGTTTCAGTTTGGATCTGAGCTGGAGGTTTACGACTCACGGCAAACATAGCCTCGGACGTGGCAAACCGGGCCATCACGTGCATGGCCAGTGTGAGCCCTACTTGTGCAAATTAGCACTTGTGCCAAGCCTTGAAATTATTGACTGTAGCCTTGCCGCACAGCCCGGGATGTCATTCCTAAATCGCGCCTGCTACTGCAGTTGCGCCGCGCTCTTTTCAAAACATCCCCGATCCTGAAATGAAGACGACATCCACATCCGCAGCAGGATGGGGTTGAAGGTTGCATGCCTAGTGAGATGGTGGCCTTAAACCTTTGCTGACGCGACACATGTTTCAGACCGTCACAGGCAAGCTCAACACAAAGATGTTGACCTCGCAACATAGACTTCGGAGTCATGCTCTACTTGTTCTTCTCAAGCTGGCATGCGTGAAGCATACTCCTATACATCGTGGAAGAAACCTTGAGCCTTTAGGACCGTAAACCATGGACCCGAGCTCATCGCCTAGGCATGCAATCCGTGGGCCAGCACGACCCTGAGCTTTTGGTCCTGGCAGTGATGATCACATTGATTGTGTTCAGATCATGTTGATGACGACACCGATTGTCAGCTGACACTGCTGATGACGATTTGATGTTGTGACGGTAGAGGATGCCGCGGTGTTCACGATAATGCTGATGATAACCATGATGAGGAGGATGATGGTGACGATATTATTCATGTTGGTGATGAAGATATCAATATTGACGATGGTGATGATGATGATGATGTTGATGGTAATGGTGATGATGATGGTGGTGATGATGATTTGATTAAATGATGATGATTATGATGATGATGATGATTATGATGATGATGATGATTATGATGATGATGGTGATGATGATGTTGAGTATGATGATGATGGTGGTGGTGGTGGTGGCGGCGGCTTTGGTTGCGTTGCCGATGAGCGGTAATGGCATTACCGCACTGACGACGATTCTTGCATGACGAAGCTTCGAAACCGAGAGTTCCCAGCCATGCCCGAGTTCCCAAGGCCTTGGGTAACGCGCACGACAAATTGACAAACACGAAATGTACTGAATCCCAGCACGGAATACCAACCGACTTTAGGTATATATGAGATCATATATGTATATATGTGTGTATATATATACAGAGAGAGATACACACGTACATCTACACGCATACTTACATGGCTACACATAGCCATGCATGTGTATCTACATATATATATATATATATGTGCGAATCGCATATACGTATACAGTCTGTACAAACGCCCGCAAGGTACGTAGCTCAGGTCGAGAATGCTGTGAGGATACCTTTTTGTGTGGCTCTCTGAACCTGCATCCATTTCAACCGAATGTGCTCAAACCCTAGATCCCGATCCAGCATTAGGGCACTCTAAGAGGGCACTCTAAGATGCGGGATACGGTTGGGTGCTCATGGGCGTCAAAAGTTTCGCCTTCCGTGAAGGACCCTTATTCAATCCCTGAATTCCCGTTTTCTGTGCCCCGCAGACGCGTTACATTGCATGACTTCTGCTCAACAATTAACCTCTGACGTGCGGGCGGAGTTCTGGGTTGACACGGTGCTTCCAGGAGCAGTGTCGACCCCAACTCGCAGGAGGCTTCTCATGCAGTCGGATAACTTTTCCGGTGCTCTTCGAGTGTTTGCCCATGAGCTTCAGAAAGAGATGCGGATGTCTGCGGTTTCGTGCTGTCACTCCAAAGCTTGACTCCACTGTCACAGGGCCTGTCGGAGCAGTTGAAGCGCTTCTTGAAGATGGATAAAGACTCACAGCGCCTCGAGGAGAAGGCAGCTCTCGCTGAAAAAGGGCGACTGTGGGGGGCTTTTGGCGGTTAACGTGCTTGCAGTCAACAGTCACGGGCCTGCGATGATCCTTGACATGAAATGTCGGCAGGTTCGTGAGGGTGCAGAGAGGCTAACCTATGCTCGTGCCGAACTGGTTAGCGGCAGCCTCATGAAAAGCTGGGCTTAAATAGTGTTTCGGGATTTGTGTTTCGTTTGGAGTTTGTGGGCAATCATGCGGGTTGTTTTTGGATGCTCTGAAGCCCTATGCCATGCGGTGTTGGAATGACATCCACTGGTAGGCTGCAGATGCCTTGAAGTTAGGGATCTCGATGGACGTCGGGGATTGACTGCAGATTGTGAGCAATCCGGCTGTACTTGGAGTAAACAGCAGACCCAGCAAAAGATTAATTACCCCGCCTAGCATACAACGTAGAAAAGCTTTCGCATCGTGACCGCCCTGATAGTCTATGAGCCACTGCATACAAAGCAAGCGAAGTCCCATTACCGTTTGCTGCTTACTTGGCCCTCACAATCCCCACCGGCTCGAAGGGGGCGGCTCACCGTTCAGCTGGTAAGAACTGATACCTTAAATCCAGAAGGCCTTGTGGAAGTTCTTGGTAAGCCTCTTCTGCCCGTGTGATGCACCTTCTGAGGCGATAGCTCCTCTCCCTTGGACTTGAGCAGGCAAGGTGTGGGACGGTTTGGGTCCATGTGGGCCACGTTGCTCTGGGGTATAGGCACCAAGCGATGAAGGACCACACCTTGGATTGAGCGAATAGGCTAAGTCGCATGTTTCTGCGACACCTCAATTTTGTGATGCAGGGCTTTGGAGATCTTAGCCCTTCAGCGTGAGCGAATGTTCGGGCATTTTTGCCTTTGGTTCAGCAACTCAACCAGAGTTACGACTCAGGCTCCATTGATTCGGATATGGCGTGATGGCAGGGGCAATACAGTATACATGTGCGGACCCGTCCGCACATCAAGGCATGGTACAAGCCACATCCGAAAGCCCAAACATTCCGAACGAAGCAGGCGGAATCTTAACCAGCATGCCCACAACCTCAGGCCGCGAGAATTGCTCAGCATCAGGTATCTTCTGTTGAAGTCTTGTGAATAGTACAGTGCAGCCATGCACGAATCCTAAAGTCTACACGTGATACTTTGAGCTTAGAACATTGCCACAGTTTCCCTTGGCTCCCACCAGAAATCCTAAACGCTGACCTGGAAACTTAAATCCCATCCCGAAGTTGTTAACAGAATGACCGAGAGCTCAGGCTGAAGAACCTCACCGGCGACGAGCGCACGAAGGCCTTAGCCCAGGCGGCTGTGGGCTACAGCCTTTGGAGCTTTGGGCTTCAGGGTGTGGGGTTTAGGGTATTTGCGCATGGTGTCGATGTACGCGTCAGCTGCTGAGAGGTTTGTCTTCGTGCGTATCGTGTGAGATTCAGGGCTTCGGGTGTGAGACAGAGGGGTCTGAGATGCAGAATCGTAGAAATGATGATGATGGTGATGATAATGATGATGACCTGACATAGCGCTAGTGGTGCTATTCTGTCGAAGTCAGGACTTGCATAACAAAGACATGGTGCTGGGACTGGGACTACTCAGCAGATCTCAGCAGTAAGCCTGCAGGCCGAAGCGGCCCTAGCAACAATAGATTCTTCCTGACCCTATTATTATGAATACAACTGGAAAGAAACCGAGGGACATGCATAAAGAAGGCAGCTGCAATCGGAGCACTCATGACGAGATCGTCGTGAGCCTCCGAAGCACGTTTGCTCCTAAGAACGTATGTTGTGATCTTGGTTTCCACGTTGTACATTCGCAATAAGGGCAAATGGAACCAGCTCCACTTGTAAGCGAACGCCCAGTACGTTCCTCCGGAAAGTGCGAATAAACATCTGTAAAGGCTCAGTGCGTGTTGTGCATTGGACCAACCCGTAAAATACCGCCAGAGTCGTAACCCACGTGTCTAGAACCCACCTCGCAGGACTCACTGTCAGACCTCCGCCAGAAGTGGCAGACGATCCTCGATAGGTCAGCTTCTCCGTTTGCAAAAACATGCATGGCTTCATCACTTGGTTCTTAGTGGTCAGGGCTTCGGGCCGTTGGATATACAAACCTTGTAGGATGTGCTGGGTGTTTTTGATTTTCAATTCCGTCTTCTCTTGTAGATGCTATTGTGCACTTGTGGACTTAGCCCTCGCCTAAGCAGGAGTTAAGGCATGAGCGGGTTTGGGCTGGCACCGGAGATCTAATGACTGGCACAAGTCCAGGACGATCGGTGCTTAACAGAATTACAAAATAAATCCCGCCAGGCCATCGCTCCACTACTCCACTACCACTAACCTTTGCTTTGTAGGGAATGGAGGAATGGGATACAAGTCTAACTACTATTACTACCATTCGACTTCCATTCCCTACTAACAAAAGGTAGGCTAAGAGTCACTAAGAGCATGCATCATCTAAAGCGAAATTGTGTCTTAGTATCTTTCGCATACGGTGCAAGTAACGGTCAGAAACACAGATATTTTGGCAATCGGGTTGCAGCAGGCGCAACAGTTGTCAGAGGGGCTGGGCTTGCCGTATTGTGCAATCTTGATCCCTGACAGGGTACGGGCAAGATACTATTGATAATCCTGGTTTATAGAACGAAGGAGAAAAAGGGTTCGCCTTGTGGTTATGAGGCTGATTGTTCTGGCATCGTGATAATTTCGATGGCTTTCAGTGTTTATCCTTGGCATTCCCAAAGGGTCCAAGTATCACCATGGTATATACCTAGACCCCCAAAATACCCTATAAGTATATACCATAATGATACTTGGACCCTTTGGGATTGTTACACTGGGAGTTTAACGCCGCATGTGCCTCAGGCGCACGACGCTGGAAGCGGAGCTCAGACCTGAGCTGACCGTCTCTAGGAATCAGGATTCCTCAAAACTCGGGGTCTCGTTCTGGCTGTCCTCATGTTTAGGATTTTAGGATCCTGCTGCTCTTACCGTCTTAAGGACTCCCATATATATGGCTACAGGCTTGAACATGTCTGGAGCCTTGACAGGATTGTGACTAATGCGAACAGCAAGGCCAAGAGCAATACAACGGCAACGGTTTCCGTGGACAACATCAGCAGCAGCACCGATATGGCAGCAGAATAAGCTTTGTGCATATAGTGATGGTCCAGTAAAACTTAACTAGGCGTGAACATCATAGAGTCAAATATGCAAAGGTCCTGGACGTCCTTGGCTGTTGCAATCTATGTACACAGCAGTCTATCTGCCTGCCTGTGCAAGTAGCTGTGCATGACGATGGATTGCATCTACACCTGCATACGCATCCAGCGACTGACCTGGCAGGTTCCTGAATGTGAATGATACTAGTCGCAGTCATACTTGTCGAGATCGTCGTGTTTCGTATCTGAAGTTTCGGAGAGTAACCGATGCAGAGCAATTGCAGTAGTTCGGGAGATTCCCAAGCTCACGCACCGTCCCACCTCCCTCAAACCGTGCTGCCTCAATCCAGGGGCTCTGCGGTCAGAGCTAGAGGATAGAGGATTTGTGCAATCACACAGTGGGGCCATGTGGAGTTGTGGTTTCGGTGTTGTTTGCTCATTTGAAGAGGGACAGGCCTGGAATCCAGGTTTTTGGCAGGATCACTGTGCTGCCTCGACCATTGGCGAGGCCTCTGCGTGCTACCTCGCAGACCTGCGTGCTGCTTCGACCATATGCGAACCACGCTTACCTGGACCATTCGCGACTGCGTGCGTGCTACCTGCACGGGCAACATGCTGCATGAGTGTGAGTGCGGCGCACATGTGCGCGCACTGTGCGACGGAAACTTTGCGAGGCAGAACGGTTACGGGCCAATTGCGGTTAGTTTTTGTTTTCGGTTGGATGCTTCGAGAACTGCGCGACTTCAAGCCGTGCTACCTCGACGGCGTGCTGCCTGCGAAACACCGTGCCACCTCAGGGTGCGAGTCGCGTGCATGTACGTGTACGTGTGGGCGAAAACTGCCCCCGCGGGCATTGAGCCAGCAACGTGCGCAGTGACAGTGAGCTGCGTGCGAGGCTGCACATGGCTGCAGAGCGCTGGTTCCTCAAGTTAAGTTATAAGCTCCAGGAGCTGTGGGAGTGCCTGGGCTCCGAGACCCCTCCCGTGGGCGTGCTGCCTCGTTCACCGCGCTGCCTCGTTTGAGCATGCTGCCTCGCTTGAGCGTGCCGCCTCGTTTGAGCATAAAGGGGTGCGAAGGACAACGACAAGACCAGTCTACCTAGCATCCTGTGTGCAGCATAGCAGCGGCGAGGCAGCAAGCAGTTGTGCAGGCAGAGGGGTTGCCGAGGCAGATTGGCTAAGGAAGGCACTGAGTAGTTCCACATTGCTTCTGGCAATCCCGACTCCCAGATGCTCTCTTCACCTCAAAGCCAACAACAATCGACCTACCAGGCTCCCCGCCGCAGCCGCAGTGCGCCAAGCTGGACAACGCAGGCGAAAGGGCCCTGAGTCACTGAGGGTGCTCAGGATGCGAGTTTGCGGTTTACATCGCAGAATTCAAGGTTGAGGTTCGGGTATCCGGAGTTTGAATTGGCGCGCGGGGCAAGCTGAAGGGTTTTTGGTTTATGTTGGGCTTCCTGGACTCGGGCATAGGGCTTTCGGGTGTCTTCTAGTGATTCTAGAATAGTGCTTTTAGTTTGTCCGCTGACATCGTGTTGCTATGTTTCTGCATTAAGCATCAGGCCCAGGTTTGGGCGATGTGAAGTTTTCTTGGGGACGGTTTGTCGGCAATATCGGATTTTAATGTGGGAGCTACTTTTCTAGGTGGTTGTTCTTGCTGGGGGTCTCTTACTCGAAGTGTCGTGAAGAGTAGATCTAGACACCCTGAAACGGTGATATGAATAGAGTGCGAGCTTGAACCCAAGCAGCATGCCCTGAGGTTTGCACTTAGCGTACGTTTGTAGGCTTGAGCCCTTTGCAGGAGGACCTCGGGCCGAGTAGCGAACATGGACGCTTCCTCGTACCCTTTGGAAAACAAGCCACACATACTGCAGCTCAAGGGTTTAACTGAGGCCCCGCAGCGAGATGAACTTTCAATCAAAGATGCCAAAGAGAGCGATCTCGAGAGTCAGGGGGCGATCACAACACGAATGTTCTCGCTTTGGCACCCTATGTCCTAAACCCCAAGACGATGCGGGTGAGTTGGCAGTCAGGAGCCGCACCGAGGAGGAGGCCTTTCAGGAATCTCCTCCGGATGCAGGGACTTGAGGATTTGGAGGTTGATCGGGGGTGTAAGTTTTCGGATCTTTTTCTGCAAGAGCCAAAATCTTCAGAACCAAGCGTGCGTTGTGTCCATACCGATGCTGAGTTGCTTCAGTTCAGACATGAAGCATCATCAACAAGCGGGGTTTCCGTCGCATTCTCTGCAGCGTTCCCTTCTTAGCCCTTGTGGCACGAACCATACATGCAAGCTTAACAGAGATTGATTCATGTTTGCACGTGGGTATGGACAATGTCGCGGCCCTTCCGAACAGACACCTTTGGTTGCCAGCGGGCCCCTGTAGTGCCCCGTATAGAACGGTCAACAGTAACCGTCAACAGCTCAAAGCGTTGGACTTGCGTAGGTGTGGGCAGTGTTTGTGAGTGGTGGGCTCTGGGAGAAAACTGTGGAGATGTGTCTGGGTTGCAACCTTTTACAAGCCACTCACGTGCATTAATTGCGAGCATCGCAGCAGCTTGTCCTAGCCTATCTTGTGTTTTCGGCTCGTTCATATGTATTGCACTTCGCAGCATAGCGATTGGCTTTGAAGCTGTAAGTCATGTTGAGGTGATGTTCTGACCAGTGTTTTCATTATCTGTGCACGAGCGAGGAATGTGCCTCATAATTTTTCTATTACTTGTGCTACTGCTCGCAGCAGGAGTAGTCGTCGTCGTCACAGCAGCAGCAGGAGGAGTGGTAGTAGCGGGAGTAGCGGTAGGAGTAGGAGTACCAGTAGTCGTAGTAATCGTCGTAGTAGTAGTAGTCGTCGTAGTAGTCGTACTAGTAGTAGTAGTGGTAGCAGTAGTAGTAGTAGTAGTAGCAGCAGCAGCAGGAGTAGTAGTAGTAGTGGTAGTAGCAGTAGTAGTAGTCGTAGTTGTAGTCGTAGTCGGAGTCGGAGTTGGAGTCGGAGTCGGAGTAGGATTAGGAGTCGGAGTAGTAAGTTAGTAGTGGTAGTCGTAGTAGTAGTAGCAGTAGTAGCAGTAGTAGCAGTAGTAGTAGTAGTAGTAGTAACTTAGTAGTAGTAGGTGGCAGGAGTAGAAGTAGCAGCAGTACTAGCAGTAGCAGGAACAGCAGCAGTGGCAGTGGCAGTCGCAGTAGCAGTAGCAATAACAGCACTACTACTACTACTACTGCCACTGCTACTACTACCACCTTCAGCAAAAGTGTGACCTAAAACTTACGAGGAACAATTGTAACTTGTTGTTGCTGTAGGCCCCGAGCCAAGAACAGACCCTCAAATCAAGCTTCAGAGAAGACTTTCTCGCCAACCCTAGGCCAAACCCAGGCCGACCTAGCAGAGTCTGGATACAAAGGCCTAGAGCCACCTCAGACAAATACCGAGGAGACCTACCAGCTGCTCCTCTCAGAGATCCAGGCCAACGCTGCCTCTGCAGAGAATACAGAGGCGTAGACAGTGACGGAGAACTGCTAATGAATCGTATAACCATATGACATGGCTAGTGGGACCGTTTTGTGAAATGGCGTGCAGTAGATGCAACATGCATTAGTTGCATCTAAGCAGGGATCAATTCACTCACGCAGAATTGGCAGACATGAATTTGCTGCTGCTACAATCCTGGAGCTTATGCAGGAGGAGGCTAATGATAGGTGCTTTCTTTCTGGTAGTGCAGTTACAAATTAGCGGAAGAAGTCGAGCGGGAGCTTGTGGGCAATACACATCTTAGTAGAAAGTCAAATTCTTGAGGGTTCAGGTGTCGGATCTCTCACTCCTTGTTTCCACTGTGTCGTCCCGTCTTTCATGCCAATCTCGAAAAGCCGGCATCAGTATGCCTCTGTACATAGAATTCCGGGGCCAAGCCCTAATTTCCAGGTTACTGCCGAGGATCGGCCTCGGTTAGCACTGCCTCCATGAAGTGTACTGTAAGGGGTGTTGGACTTACTTGGCTTTGCTTTGTTTTGCACCTGAAAGCTAGTGCAGAGTCGAAGTATGAATACAACGAATACGAGCTTACGGTACCAAGGTCCGCGAGAAGGCTTTGGATTACAGAGGCCCTAATTTCGAGCAATGCCAATGTGCTTCAGGCGCAGTATTTAAGGTTTCCCTTCAGCGCCACCTTGTTCCTGAAACCCTCAAGATATTTGGTTTCGTTCGAAAGTGTGTTCGACACAACAGGGCAGCAGGGTTCATCGGCAGCACTTGGCCTCGATATTGAAGCAGGTGTCATGCAGGGGTGTACCGCCCGTAGGTACTACAGGTGAAGTTTCATGGTTCTATTGCAGGAATCGCGGCAGTAGCTGTTGAGGCTCCCATGTTAGCTTGGGTTTGCGGCCTACCTGCAGAAGTGGTGCAGGCGGGACCGCTGACTCAAAAACCTTTGATCGAAGGGCTTCGGCTGAAGAACGGCCTTGGACCTTCTCAATGAGGTACAAAAGCACCGGCTAGGACTCAGACTTCTTCAAGGCTGCTCCGGAGCCAGAGTTGGCTCGCAGGTTTGTGCCTTTTTTGAAAGCGTTAGGGTACCTGTCGCCATCGCAAGCAAGCTGAGCAGCACAGACATGTTGGTAGCAGATATGGTTTAGATCAATTTGGATCACTTCGCTGGTTTTCATCGTCTTCCTCATGCCATGATCATTCTGCTCAGCGTTGGAATCATCTCCGCGAAGATCGTCATCATCTCCTCCATAACCATTCCGACGTGCTCCTGGTCCTCCTCCTCCTCGTCCTCCTCTCCGCCCTCTTCTAATCTTCTGCCTTCGACATCCCCACCAGCACTAAACAGCACAAGCACCGTGTGTGGTCCCTGCAAAGCCCCGCCCAGATCTCATCAATCGCACCTTTAGCCGTAGACCACCTTATGTACGTCCTAAGCTACAACCCTTCATGCCGGGTTTCTGTGATGCTTTAACCCTTAACCCTACATTGTATTATAGTTTCCCACATGCCTGAAGCCTAAACGCTTCATCTCTCCGAGGTTGGAAGGAGCCTGGGGCTTGCCAGGGAGGCTCCACTGGAGGCGCTCGAAAATCGAGTTTTTAGGGTTCAGGGTCCAGGAAGGTGGTGGGGTGGATTAGATATTCGGCCTTGCGGTTCGGGGGTGAAGGTGTTTGGACTGTGTTTGTCTTGTTGTCTCCAGCAGCTTTCCAGCAGCGTTGCCAATCTATTGCTGAAAGCACTATTTAGCAGGATGTAGGGTTCGGGGTTTGCTACTGGCAGTTCAGAGCCGGACTGGGAAGTGTCTGTTTTGTGTCTGGGAGGTAGTTAGGCAGCCCTCGCAGCCAGACCGTACATAAACCTATTCTATGAACACTCCAACAATTGTCAAGCCCATCGTCTCCGAATCTTAACCTTACATCCTCGAACCGATTAAAGCCTGAAGCCATCCCTTCAAAATCATGCCTGGCAAGGAACTGGCCGACTTGTCCGAGGCTTTCGTGGCTTTGCGACTCAGGCTCCCTCTGCGGGAGGTCGTGACACCGGTCGGGGAATCCAGACAAGCAGCGTGCTTGCAGCTTCTAGTGTTACAGAGAGATAAGTGTACTATACTACTGCTACTACTACTACTACTACTACTGCTACTGCTACTGCTACTGCTACTGCTCCTGCTCCTGCTCCTGCTCCTGCTGCTGCTGCTGCTGCTGCTCCTGCTCCTGCTACTGCTACTGCTACTACTACTACTACTACTACCACTACTATGCTATACCACCACCGCTCCTAGAGCTGCCACATTGTTCCGTGCCAATATTGCAGTTTCTGCTTCAGTTACCACGACTTCTCTGTTTTTATGACGAGCATTGCAAGTTGCTGCCGCATCAGAAACCTCCAAGCCTGGCGGTGCGCTCAGGTCATTCTTCACGTGCGTGCGAGACCCGGGGCCGAGGACACTGGGAGGGTTCTGTGTTTGTAGGTTTCCGGGTGTCAAAGTTTCGTGGCTCGGCCTGCGCGTTCGGGGGTTGGCAACGGAAGCCCAAAGTTTACGGCTTGAAGTTCAGTTCTTTCAAGGGTCGGGCTAAGTCAGATAGCGATTGTGAGCGGCGTTCTCATTTCTCGTTTGATTTTTCCTTTGAGTTGTGGGCCACCCATGTGACGCACTACAGTCGCCAGGCTTTTTCGTTGACTTTTTTATATCTTTTTGCAGTAGTAAAGCTGTCTACCCTTCGGGGGCATTCGAGATTCATTGATGCAAAGACGCATTCAGCAAAATTTGTCGCAGCGCAGAACTCCTCCATTTGGGGTGCTGGCAAGTTTGACATAATTTTACTTGACATTGGTACAGCTCGATCTAGAATCGCAATAATCTTCTATGAATGACGGCTTTGGCGACTTAACACAAGACGGTGTTTAACGGACCATCAATCAACCAGCAGATTCGGTTGTTGTAATCTCATCTGAACTGCATCTGTGTAGTATGTTGGCTGCCGGGTTGGGCAGCATGGATACTGTGACATTGTTATGATTCAGGAACATTTGTATCGTTTGATATTGCAAGACAATTGTGTTGAAGACTTCTGTATCGCATCTTGTGTTACGGCTGTGGGGTTTGGTATTCGTGACCATCAGGCCTTATAGAGCCGTGCCGCTGCAGAATGTTTTCCATGCCTCCAGACTCCGGCAGTTAAAAGCCCACGAGAGATTCAGCAAGGCGGTGTCGGACGTCGTGCGCGTCCTTCGTGCGACGGGGCAGGGACTGTTGGCGCAGAGCTGAGATGTTTACACCTGCAAGCACTGAAGGCACGGCAGAAGATCCCTGAACCGACAACTCGGGATTCTACACTAGAGGCTTGCTGAAATGACACCGAAACCGCAGCTTCATAAACGGTTGCCGATGCTTAAGCCACAGTCGGCCCTGGACTGCGAATCCCCTCGTGTTTAGCAGAAGGCTGTAGAGTTGTAGAGGTTACGGTTTTAGGCCTTCGGCTCAGTTTTCAACACGGGACTTGCAGTGTCAGGTTTGAGGTCGAGGAGGTCTGGTCGAGAGCTGGTCGACTTGCTTGCGAAAATAGGTTTCCAAATGCTAGTTCGTCTGGAGACACTGTGCTGCAAGAGCGATCCTCTGGAATCCGTAGCTGAGTTGCCATCAGCATACTCAGCGGTCGCACTGGTAGTTGTTTCTACTAGTTAGTGGTTCTTTGCCAGCAGTCGTAAGTATCTCAAGCTGAGCTGAGCCATCAGGAGACTGTCGTTAAGTCATCACGGTCTAGGCTCAGAGGCTGTGCGGGCTAGACTTACTTGTCGCATTGTTTTCTGCGTATTGCGGAGCGGTCTAGAGTCTAGAGGTCTCATGCTTTGACAAGGATAAGGGGACGTGCTACATTTCAGAGGGACAAAGCTGTTCTCAGTTCTACCTGGAGCTCTTTGAATTCTGCTTCGAGCACCTGGAGTCCATGCAGGACGGACAACAGAAGCAGTAACAACAACAGCAGAAAGAAACAACACCACCAGAAATGCGGCTGGTGGTGGTGGTCGTCGTCGTCGCATAGTAGTAGCAGCAGGAGCAGTTGAGTAGGTAGTAGGTAGCAGTAGTGATAGAAGTGCCTGCCGCAGCCGTAGGTGTGGGTGTAGTAGCAGCGGTAGCAGTAGTAGCAGCAGTAGTAGTAGTAGTAGTAGTAGCAGTAGCAGTAGCAGTAGCAGTAGCAGTAGCAGCAGCAGCAGCAGCAGTAGCAGCTGGAGGAGGATTGTCAAAAATGGCGGGGTCGTGGTCGTGGTCGTGGTGGTGGTGGTGGTGGTGGTAGTGGCGGTGGTGGTGGTGCTGCTGCTGCTGCTAGTGCTCGTGCTGGTGCTCGTGCTGGTGCTCGTGCTCGTGCTGGGGCCGGGGCTAGGGCTAGGGCTAGTGGGAGTGGCGGTGGCGGTGGCGGTGGCAGTGGTAGTGGTAGTGTTAGTAGTAGTAGCAGTAGCAGCAGCAGTAGTAGTACTACCACTATCCATACCACCACCACTGCCACTCCTGCTCCTGCTGCTGCTTTTGCTTCAACTACTGTCACCATGAACAGCATAACAAGTACGAATACTACTAACTCCTACTCTGGACGGTTCTCACTTCTGCCGTGATGGACTCAGCTGTAGCAGGTGCATGCTAGCGCATATGTGCTAAACAACGCATGTCTCCGACCAGAAAAGCCCAGCCATGAAGCCCAAGCCCGAAAGCCCTGGGCAGGATAAAGACATGGCCCTCTTGGTTTACGAGGCAGCACTTGGTATACATAATGACTAACTTCCCAGCGGCCAAGGAGTGGTCGTGTCTACATTGTCTACATACAGTGCAAATGAGTACGGCATCGAGCGTTCTGAATTCTTCTGACAACCGAATTCAATCCACCATGTCGCAGGTGTAAGCCCAATTTAAGGTTTCGGCAGGGAAGACAAAGTCACCACAGTGAATGCTCCCCCCCCTCGCACACCCGCATTGCAGTCCATGTCCATGTCATTCTCCGCGAAGCCTGGATGCTGGACAACCACACTTCTGCTGCAGCACGTGTGATTGAATACATCCCCGAGCACCTGAACCCTCAGCTTAAACCGCCTGAACACCGGTAACACTAGTACCCCAAACGCCTGAATCCCAATACGCTCAGCTCAGCCCAGGGAGTCCCGAGGAAAGAGAGCACATCCCTGGGGTGCTCGAATCTGCGTTCTCGTCAGCTTTGGCTCGGGTGAAGTAGCCAAGCAAGCTGGCACGGTCATGAAAGGGCTCTTCAATCCGGGTTGTACTTCTGCCATATGCTTTTTCCGAAGCAGCCTTCCAGAGCGGCCTTTTTGCAAGGTTTTTCGGTTAAGTTGAAACATAAACAGCCCAGACGGTAAACCTCAACAAACAGGCTTCTAGAGCCTGAAGGGTTAAGGATCCCCACCAGCCTCGTGCAGTCCACGTGGCACGCTTGATCCATTATGGATGCCGTTCCCTCTTCGGCTGTGCCTCGGTAGAGACACGAGGGGTCCTGGGCCGTGACTGATTGCACTTGCTGTTTTGTTTTGGGTTTGCAGAGGCAATCGAGAGATCGAAGTGTGTTGTTAAGTGAAATTTGTTTAGTGTACTAGGTATCGCGATGAATCTGAGAGGTATGCTGCAGGTGCCGGGTCGAGAACTGAGTCTTCCCACAATCAAGCTGCCAAGCAGCACTACAAGTTTGCGTTATGGCATCATGCCCGACACCAGAGCCCCAAACTCCCCAAGCCCGAAGAGCACACCCAAAGCTCCTAGCAATATATGGACTGCCGCCCAACCAGGAGCACGACCATGCGCTCGGAATTCATCGTCTTAAGTTGCAAGCCACTACCCGAAATTGTATCGAAAAGCATTGACGGATTCTCCAGACACAGGGGAGATGGTTTCATTGCATTTCCAGCATTAAGAGGCGGAATATGAAGCGAACATCCTACTGCTCATGGGTCGCGGGATGATAGGGGTGGTGCGAGGTTTGCTTTGATGGTGGCGGCTTTTCTCTTCATCGCCAGCAGCACCATCAGGGGTGCTTCTTCCGGGAACATGTGGACAACTTTGCAAGGTCACCCATGTTGGCCAAACTGCCGCGTCCCGTCCTGGCACACTCCGAGGACGTAGTTTGCGGCCATATCTTTGTGGGTAAGGTTCCGGGCGTATGTATAACTTCAACTTGGCTTCAGGATTCGAGAGTTCGAATCGGTTCAGGGGGCAAGCTAGGCAAGTCAAAGATTTGCAGAAGCCCCAGCCGCATCAGTCCATGATCTCGGAGTGATACATTCACTACGTATACTAACTTGCGGCTTTGCAGTAGACCTGGCAAGTTTCGGGACGCTTTTTTTGTGAGAATACTGGCTTCGATGGGCTGAGTAGTTTTCCACAGGCCGGCAAACAGAGGCCAGGCTTCGTGCTGCCGGGGGTTCTGTACCAGGACTACGACCCCCGCGACCAGCTACTGCATGGCTGGCATAGTTGTCTATTCTAAGGCAGCAAGGATTTCTCGATTTTCTCGAATCAATCCATTCAGAATTCACACTAGCCAGCACTCTTTTCCATTGCCTTTAGCATTGCATGTAGCTGACGAGTACCATGCTATGCAATCTTGCGAACTCTGAACGAGCTTGAAGACTGTGCCTAAACATGAGTGCCCGTAGTTCTGGTTGTGACAAGATATGAATCTTAGGGCCACCATCTTGAAGCCTCATCTAGTGTGCTTGGTATTTTCTCTCCATCTGAGACTTCGACCAGCAACGTGGTGATTCCTTCAGGAGGGGTGCCCGGAATGATTTGTCTGGCGCCTTTGTCTGCCAGTGCAAAGACCGCTCAAATGATTCCCACACTTGGGTTCGTCTTTTGTCGATCACCGAGTCGATTCGAAGGGTCAATGTGTTCAAGCTGAGTTGGGAAATGCATACGCAGAAATCCCTCGAATACTGAACAGTACCCTGAGGCCCATATTTCCACAATTGTCAAACAAGCTCTACTAGACTCTAAACAGCAGCACCTGCAAGCCCCAAATTCTACAATTCGCCAGGTTCCAGCACGTTGTGTTTGGCATCGTCTTTGCTTTCTGCTTGGACAGTAAAAACTCTGGGAGACACGACCCCTGGATAACTTGTTTGTTGCGGATAACTTGTTTGTCGTTTGTGTTCGCTGTTATGTGTGTGTGTGAGAGACTGATCAGATCATGCCGTATCTTCTCCCGCTGTAGTCCGCAGTCGTTGTTGCTGTGTCTTCCTGTACAAGTAATTGCTTTTCTCGATGATTCGTCGCACAATGAGCCTAAACCCTAATAAAGCCCAAACCCCGAAACCCAAAACTTTAAAACCCAAGACTCAAGAGGAGTTACGAGATTCCGACCTGGGCCTAGCAAGCGCTCGACGAGCTTCGCACAGCCAAGCTCGGCCCGAAGAGGCCTTCGGCAGGGTGGAAGCTCATCTTTTCTAGCCTATAGGGTGAAGCACAGAAGGGTTGGGTTTGAGGATTTAGGACCTGTTTTGGGGCTCTAGGGTTCAAGCGTTCGGGGCTAGGATTAGGGAGCCCGATGCGCGAGCGTTCGCTGTGCGCTGCATGGTCTAGGGTTCGAAGCTATAGTGTTTTGCTTCTTTAAGGCATCTGGGTTCCGTTGTTGAAGGGACTGGCGATTGGTCCTTGCGGTTGATTTGAGTCTGCAGGGCTGCGGGTCCGAAGTAGGGGCCCTAGCACCGGCCGCAGAAGCAAGGTTTCACATGCTCCTCGCACAGTGAGGAACGGGATGTTAATGCCCCGGTGATGCGGGGACTGCCAAACACAACCACATGGTGCCCCACCGACTCGTCAAACAGCTGGTCTCGATCTCTTTCGACGAACAAATGAGAAATGCCCATGAGTAAAAAAGCAGCAGGGAATCACATTATCGAGCAATGTGCATACCACTGGAATGTGCTTGGGCTGCAGTTGCTGAGTTCTAGAGCTCAGATCGAAGATTCGTTCTTGGAGGGGACTTCCTTTCGATGATGGTTTTGAGCGATCGTCGGGGCATGTATAGAGTGTTGCTAACCCTGCTTCAATGAATCAAGGCCCTCAGAGTTGTTGTCTTATCCTGCTAGGCCCATGTTCTGCTAACATTCAGAAGTTTGACGATTTGGGGGACATTTTCTGCTTCAGAAACTTCGCGCATTGCCTGCACATTTCGAGGCACCTCGGTCAAGGACAATCAGACTCGGCCTGTCGGGAATGTGCGCCAAAGAAACCGATATTCCTACAAAACGAGCGTCATCTTCCACCTTGTGTGCAAGTTCGCTGTGCGTCAGTCACCGAATTTTGGAAGCATCATGTAGGTTACTGATTAAGCAAGTAATGCCGCCTGCTTAGAGTCCACGAGGTGCAACCTTCCTCGCCGTCGCGTCGCTGAGGCGTTCGGGTGCTAATGATTTGCAAGGTACTGTAACATCTCTGCAACTGGCATACCAAATCATACGAAGTTGGTCTCCAAAGTCCCTCGTGAGCCTCATACCACCCAGTTGATTGCCAGTGCAGTTTGTCGCCTTGGTGGATCCTTCCCGGGAGTATCGGATTGCGTTAGACAGAGGCATTCAGCATGGATGTGTTGTCCTGTTGAAACTTGGACCACCACCACCACCACCTCCACCTCCGCCGCCACCAACAACCCGCGCC